>JARFTM010000115.1:0-106537 GCA_030278935.1 Trichoderma polysporum | reverse complement strand
CCTTTTTTTTTTTTTTTTTTTTTTTTTTTTTTTGCCTCTCTGTCAGTGACAGATATACATGCAATTGACTTTTCCCCTCATCAACTCCGAGACACAAATGCGCACAACTCAACTCTTTCTCACCAAAGCATTCTTATCCTAGAACCAGTTCAAAACTCTCTTTAATTATAAAAACAAAAAAAACCCGTAGCATCCTCCTCCAACCTCCAGGTACTGCATCGAGCAATAGTACCTCGTTAATACTGCTGCTAGTACAAAAAGTAACCCTCTCAATTGTCTCTCCCCCACATCTGTTGGGAATTTTGTTGAGGCACAGGTCCCGGCCAGGGTTCCTTTTTTTTTCTTCTTTCTCCCCCTCCCTTGCCCCGTCGATCTGGCGTGGGGCTCGATTCGCCGCAAAACCCACGTGCTTTTCCTCTTTGGATGCCGCACATGCAAAAGATGGCTTCTCAACCTGTTCTTGGCTTAGTAATGGAGGCTACTATGATTGGTGTATGAAGTACGGAGTACTGCTTTGATAAATGTACCGTGTGAATTGGGTGTGCGTCTCTCAATATGTTGCACTGTATCTCCATATCTCCGCAAGCTAGCCAAGTTGCCAAGCTAGCATTGTGCTGCATGCTTTAGTATGTAGAAGCTACAGTATTAGTTGCTTCGTGCGGAAACTCCATATTGCGCTTCATACTTGTGCAGCCAAGCATGCATCAGGTGCTCTTGATTAGGCTCTCGGATGTTACATCGTATGTTGCCGCCCAACAGTCTCAGTTGACGTGCAAATTGGCCATCGTGACATTCTACCGAGAAAGGGAAAGTGAAATGAGGGGATGTAATGCAGCATGCAGCTATTTGGCCGCAGTGTATGGAGTAATAATATACCAATTTGGGTTAATACGCTTTGAAGCTTGAAGAGATGGATGCCCATCTACTTGTATACTCTGGTATCACAAGGAGACGGCTGAAACCGGTATCTCGTGTCGCCATATGCAACTGTCTTACCCATCATTTTGTGTTTGGATAAAGCAAGACAGCTAATGTTTATGTTCAGAGTGTGCTGTAATAACTTATGGTTTTAAGCAAGAGTCAAACAGCTTTTTATCATTATTTTTAGCGGGGATTAGACGGCTGGAACTGGTATCTAGTATCACTTCACTATGCAACAATCTTGATATTTGGTGTTTGAAAAAGCAAGACAACTAATATTTGTCTTCAGAATATGCTATAATAACTTAAGTTTTTATCAAGAGTCAAACAACTTGGTCATTAATTTCAGTGGCAATTAACCTTCTAGACACGCCAATGCCGTGTATTCAACAGGTACAACTCAAATCCTGCCTACTAATTCATACCTTCTCTTATCATAAATTTGCTGCCATCTACCCTCACAAACAACATTCAAACCCATCATGATGCTATGCAAAGATCATACACACCAGCCAAGTAAAAAAAGATCAAAAGAAAACCAAAAGAAAACACTCATGCTCTCCGAACAAACGCTGCAAGACTCCGTATCAAATGCTCCCCAGATTAGCTGCCCCTGAAACGCAAACCCGAAAGCCCGAGTGCAGTCCGAAATTTCAATCTTCAATTCGTCCAAAATCACCACGACACCATCCTACCGTCACTTTCCACCACCTGCTGCAACCTCTGCGGCATCACATCCACCCACATATCAATCTTCTCCTGGCTCACATTCGTCCATGCCTCTCTCGCCGCCTTCTTCAATGTCTCGTCCTCCCAGTTCTTCAACAGCTCCGTCGTCCACTGTTTGTTCGGCGGCCACAACGAATCCAGGGGGCTCAGGTCGGGGCTCTCTCCGCAGCTGAATGAGCAGCGCAGCCCGTGCGTGTCCTTCCACTGCTGCGCGAGGTTAATCTTGCTCGCGCTCCCGTGAGCAAACACGTCCGCGTCTTCTTCAAGGACAAACGACAGCGGCCCGGCGGACGTAAGCCACGGCTTGACCACCTTGTCGAGCACCTTATCGCAGTAGTCCGGCATCGACATGGTGCCGTTTCCCTTGGGATTGGTGGATGCGTCGTAGAAGACCAGCTCGCTCTTGAATCCATACCCAACAGCTGCCCACGCGTGCAGCCGCCTAATGTCCCGCGGCCAGTCGAGCCCGGGCTCCTGCTCACAAGCGCCGCACAGCCTCTCGCCCGACCTTGGAGTAACACGCATCTTGCCATCAAGACCAAAGCCAAAATGCAGCTCTCCGCTGAACCGCATGCGACGCCAGTCATCCAGCAGAGGGTACGTCATCAGCGCCTTCCTGGCATAGTCACAGCGCTTCTCTCGGTGCTTCTTGTGCGTGTGAGTCCGCCCACACGCAAGACACCGTCGGTATCCCAGCGTCCCCATGGCTCGGTGTAGCGTCCTCCGGTTGCAGTTCATCTCCAGACCAGCCTCTTTGGCCAGGCCGCTCCAGTTCAGGCTCACATCTTCATACTTTTCGTCCCATAGTATCTGCTCCATCTTCTGCTGGTCCGACTCTGAAATTTTGTTCGGCCGTCCTCGCGTCTCTCCCCATTCGGGGTCCTCACGCTTTGGCGTCGGCGACGAACTGAGAGCGGCATAGCCCTGGGACCGAGAGAGTTCAAAATGGCGGAATATAGCAGATTTGTTCACCGGCAGCCCTTGCGATTCGAGATACGAAATGGTGCCACGGACCATGGCCTTTGCCGGAGTGTCGCCATGTTTATACCCAGAAGGCATGAGGTAGAATGCTTTGCCAGTACTGATAGGTAGAACCGGCGCTTGGAATGGGGATATAGGAATATCAGTACTCCGTATACTTCTTGTAGATGTCCAACCAAGATGGAAAAGGGGAGAGGCAGACTGCCGCAAGTCATATGTGTTGGGCTATTTTTGTCCGGCCCCAGCTGTGATGACGCCAGCTTATCGCGTTTGATGGAGCGTTGACGTAAAAGTTGCCCACTCATACCATGCACGTGACTCTTACTTCGTCATTTCAACCCCCATACATACATCTACTTAATACTCATGCTCATGCTCATGCTAATACTCACGCTATGCACATTAGTCCAAGTATAAAACTGAACACATATAGATCATCTTCATTTGTACAGTACGTATGTTCATTGTGAACTAATCCAGTAATGATAGTCATCTCATGCACTTCTTACTTTCACCGCGAATGAACCAGAGAACCAGAAGAAAAGTCAGAAAATAAAGTCATTCAATTTTTGTCCGCTTGTCTAAAGCAAACTGAATAGACACTAATAATTTAAGGATTAAGATTGGCTAGCTCCAGTCATGCCCAAATGATAAAATCCCTTGCTCAAAAGCTTCGATATAAATTTCACGCCAATTTTCTTTGAAAAAAAAAAAAAAAAAAAAGGAAAAACATGCTCAGCGTTGCTCAACCAGGGCCCGAGATGTGTGTGTGTGTGTGTGTGTGTAACCTGACCAACGCCCAACCTCACATAGCCAACCCTTATTATCTCCATTTCTATGTCTTGATATACATTACCACCGGGATTCAGACCAAAATATCTTGGGCATCAATATGTCTGCGGGGGAAGGTGAGGCCCCTAGATATCGTGTTGATATGCAAAAGAAAAACAAATAATGAAACAAGCCCACTAGTTCGCCATGTCTGTTAAAAGAAGAAATAGAGCGACTGCTTAGTGTTTCCCCGCATCACGGACGCTTTGCATGAACCGATCTTCGGCACCAACTTCGCTCACTGCTCGTGTCGATGAGGCGCCTGCACTAGTCCGCGACAGGACAGTCTTGACCTCTTCGGCAGTCTTGCTTACCAGCAAGTCCACTTCACGGCTAAGAATAATGGCAACGGCTGCCCGAACCAGTAGCGTGTCGCCTTCAAAGACGTACACGTCCCAAAGCCTTGCTGCTTCGTCAATGGCTAAATGTCCTGTAAACAAGCTGGTGAAGATGTTTGCAAGATAGTGGTCAAGCTGGACGCCAGGCACCGTCTTGGTCAAGTGCTGGTACAAGGAAGTCGACTTGGTCTTGAGCGTTTCAAGTACTAGATTGTATGCTGATGCTTGCGCACCGCGATCATAGGTATAAAATGACAGTGGTAGGGGACGGTTGAGGACATTTGCTAGGGCAATAAAGGTCGTTTCGGGATTCGGTAGATTAAGTAAAAGTAGGGCTGCTATGGTCTGTTTCGCAATAAGTTAGCCAACGCATGTAATTAGAGAGAGATAAAGAGAAATAGAGAGGGATGCGTTCACTCACGTTACATCCCGGTACATAGCCGATATCGTTCCTATACATGGCATAGGCTCTCAGCACATCTACCAGGCCCTGGTGAAGTGGACCAGTCACTTCGAAGATGCGCAATTCTCTCCACGTCTTCTCGCCGACATCTTTGCGAATCTGCTCAAACCACTTGACTCGCCTCAGGTCCTCGGCATCTCCCCTGTCTGTCTTGACTCTCTGCTCCAGCTCATCCGACCGGGCCAGTGCCGCTCGGAAGGATGCTTCTGTAAGGCCAAGTTCGTTTCCAATAGCCTTGGCCCATACAATTCGCCGATCGCGAGGTGCGACTCCCTTCCACCACAAATCTCTGGTCTTTTTCTCGCGTATGGCCTGGTTCCATCGGGGAAGGACATCATCCTCCCAGACGTGCATGGCCCTGTCCGCATTGCTGTCTCTCGCGTTTTCCTTGTTCTTTCGCGCTGCTTCACGGCGCTCCTCCGCCTTGACACTGGCAATCATCAGTTTCTGATATTCGCGCAAATGGCGGCGTTCTTCGGCGGGATCCTTAGGAGGTAACCATGACGGTCGAGTGCGGCTTAGAACAGCTTCCTTCTCTTTGGAAATAGGAAGCGGATCAATCATTATGTTGGAACGACGCAGCGGTGGAAGCTCTGCAAAAGACGACTTGACTCGCTCCTTTTTCTTGTCATAGACTCCATCCACCTTTGCCGACTGGCTCGGATTCCATGTATTGGGTCGTGCACCATGTCGCTTAGCCTGGATTTCATGCTGCTCGTCGGCGTGCTCCTCCAGCTTCTCGGTAAGAGCCTTTGTGTCGGCATTCAAGTCAGCCAACGCGACGGTCCAGCTGCGGGCTTTGCCCTTGAGAGGACTGGGTGGTGGCCTGTCGCCTTCTGTCTTCCAGCTTGGTGATCGCAGCGAACCGTGTGCCTGGGCGACAGGAGGCGTACCAGCGCCGACACTGCGAACTCGGCTCTTTGGTCGGCGCTCAGGAGATGGCGAAGCAGATTTTGCAGACGGAGGCCGGCTTGCAGGACGCTCATGGGCCGGACGCGGGGAAATAGGGACATTATCGAGAAAAAGTCCGTCGGGGATATCGTCATCGTCGTCGTCGTCGCATTCTTGCTCAAGCTCCGAGAGGGATTTGCGGTCTCTGCTCACTTGCCAACTGCCTCGACGCGGTCTGGTAGGGAGATTTGGATCTTTAGGATTCAACGAAATGCCCGGACTGGTGCTGCGGTGACGGCGAGACTGAGGGACGGACGAGGTCGAATATCCTTTGGTTAGAGTTGAGATTGGCCGCGGATCGGCCAGGCTTGAGAGAGTTGTGCTGCGCGGGTTTGAGCCCAGAGCAGCACCATTGAGATTGGAAAAAGACCGCTTCGGGTGTGGTGCTCGTTTGGCAGAGGCGAGGTTTCGAAGCGGCCGAACGGATGTGTGCGACGCAGCCTTTGGGGTGACACGGTCATCCCCCAGACCGATGTCTTCAAAGTGGCCGACATCCGCGAGAACGCTGGCGTCGTCGCTGTTTAACGAATGGAATGAAGATGACTTGGAGCTTTTAGACGTGGTCATGCCGGGAGGCGAGTCCGGGCTCATGCGGCCGTGGATCGTGGCGTGGTTCATGGTAGTGTCTAAGCCACCGTTGATGATGCCAATTCCGACGCCATGATCGCGAATCATTGCTGCATCTGCAGGGCAACCAGCTGCCCTGTGTCGTCTTGTTTGTAGAGAAAATAAGGGCAAAAACGGGATAATAAAATCGCAGAGAAGCTCGTCCTTTGTTTACGGCGTGCAACGCAGCAGAATTGAGCCTCTCTTGCGGGCGCAATTCGACTAGACGAGGTGTCTCGTGGGCTGAAACAACGCTCTATCCTCGGAACGCTTCGAGGGGGCGGGCTTAGTGGGAAACCGGAGTTTTAGTAGAAGGAATTGAGCAAGGAAGAAGGTAGAGAAGAAGCAGAAGGGAAAAAAAAAAAGAGAGAAGAAAAGAGCGATAAAGTAAACAATAGTAATAGTAGGCAAAGCGACTGAAAGCTTCCGCTTCAATGGTTTATTCTAACGAATGTGGGAAAATGGTATACAAAAACGAAGCTGGAAGAAATAATGGGAAGAAAAGGACAAGAAGAGAAGATGCAAGAATTGCGGAGGATTCGAGGGAAGAGATGACGGTGGCCAGCCAAGGAGGCGCCTAATGGAAGCTCCAAACCAGGAGGGAATTCGGTACCTGGGCGGGTGCTCATGCGGCCACCTTATTGCAGGTACAGGGTACCGTGAGCTTAGCAGGCATTAGGTACTGGGTACCCAGCAAGCACCCCTTCTTGATCTTTTCTTCCTGCATCCAGGCCTGCTCCGTGCCTTGATTGCTGAGCGCTAGGCTGTTTCCGGGGCTGAGCTGCTGGTGCTTCGGGCTGGGTGCTGCTGCATGTGCAAAGTAGCCGGTACAAACGCATTGTGTACATTGTTCGCGTTCGGGGCGGAGGCGCCATCCACGCTGGCTGGTACCTGTACTTGTCGCCTGTGGCTGTACGAAAGCAGATGCAGCAATAAATGACCTGTAGCTTAAAGCAGGGCTCCAGTAATAAGACGCATGGCTGCGTATCTCTGACGTCTAAGTGAAATGGTGTGCATCCCATGTTCTCAAGTATTTTCCGACGATAATAAACAACATGCTTCTTCCCTACGGTTTTCCTTATCGAGGTAGTACTACTAGGTAGGTAATACCTTAGTATTACGGAGTACTACTACGGAGTACTACCTTAGTAGTATTACTTGTGGCATTGCCGTGCAACAGGAGTACCCAGAGCGTGCCCAAAACGTCTTCCCTGCACCACCAGGTAGGCCAGACCAAGCTTTATTGCACTGTATCTGATACAGAACAATTAAGCATCCCGACCTCTCAAACAACCGGGGGCCTCCCGCTATCGATATGCACACAGTGAGTGCCGCTGCAAGACTGCTTCGACGGCACAGTGTCGCATCAGCAGCCCCTGACAAGTGGAGATGAAGATGAGGTCAAATCTCGGCTGGTTCGGGGGCCGAATAGAACTTGCAACTTGCTACTAGGCCTAGTACTAGGTGGTAATAGCATATAATACCTACAGTACTCCGTACCACCTACTGGATGGATACTTACTTGCGGTTAATCAGCACCATTATCAAAAGATACTATATACCTTAGACAAACGCCGTAATGAGACATTCTTGTAAGTACTCTACAGTAGTACTACCTACAATAGTGCTCTGTATCCGCCTTCAAAACTGCAGAAGATAAAAAGCGTCAGCCCTACCAGGAACGGGAATAGCTTCACCGCCACGACTCTTCATGCATGGCCCTCCCTTGCAGTTTTTATCGAGTCCTCGAGGCGAACCCAAATTTGCCACGAGCTATTATAGCATGTAGTCGCTTGTCTGCGGTCTCTCGGCTACCTAATAATAGCACCTTTCATTCCGTATTAATATTATGATATGCTGCGTCTGCCTCAAAAATACTCTCAGATATACCACATTGCCCATGCTGTGCGGAGGGCTGCTATAAATATCCGGTGGTTTCTTGATTATTACTACAAGCTGTCTTCAATTGTCTGTCTATCCAGCGGGCGCCTTATTAATCGCGACGCTGGTCAAACCACGTTCTAGATCCTCCCAGAACGCCCAGAGTCCCTTGTTTTGGGGAATAAATAGGCCTGGCTCGCCCCACAAAGGCCATGACTGAGATGGAGGCTGCCCCTTCATTCTGCAATGATGCGGGCTTAGACAATTGTTGTGCAATTTGAATGGCGACGGGCTGTCTTGAGAAATTGCTGATACTCCATGCTCAAGGAAGAGTCAAGATGAAAGGCTGCTGGGTAAGTATCAACAAGGGATGAGATTCCTCACTACAACCAATGTCACTCATAATGTATATCCGTGGAGCATACTACTCATATTCCACAAGATCGCCCTTACTACAATATCTATCAATACCCGGGAAGTACTTCATAGTTCCAGTGCTAAACTGGACCATGTCACATACAGCCAATAGTCCATGCAAGTCAACATCTCAAGTCAACAAGATGCCACCCCACTGCCGCTACCTGTACCCTTTCTCTTCGCTTCCTTTTTCGCCCTCTCTCTCATGATATCGTCGTATGTCATGGAGTGAAGCACTTTCTTGTGCCGAGTAAACAACGGCCCTGGCATTGCGTCAAACGCTGAAAAATTGATAATGGAATTCCATGCTCGCCATTTCCCCACCCGAGGCAGCTGGCGACGGGACATGACGGATGCTGTTCCCCTGTGAGGCTGTAGCATTGTGTTTCTATGGCTCTGCAGAATAGGTGATGATAGTTCGGTTTTTATCGGTCGAAGTAGCAAGCCTTTTTCAGCATCTTGAGGTTTCTCTGTTTTGATAGCCCGATTCGACTCTCCTAACGTTGATTCCAGAGATAGTATAGAGTCATAAACACCGCGTGGTACAGCTGAATTAACAGATGACGATGTACAGTTGGCAGGATCAATCAACTCCGTCGTTGAATTAGAAAATGATTCAGACGGCCCATCAAGCATGTCAATAATCGCCTGGACATTTCTTCCAAAGCCCTGGGAGCTTCCCCGCTGAGCAGCAGCCTTCTCGAGGTTGAAGTCGAGAGTCGCCGCGGAGCAAGACCTGGAACGGATCCTACGCTGCTCATCTTCGTCGTCTCGAGGCACCTGTTTGGGGTCTATAGTTTGTGGTAGAAGTGGAAGTGATGTGCTGGCTGGTTCTAGATTGGCGGTGCGATATTGGATTGACGAAGGGCCTGTCAGATCGACATGCATCATCGCATAGATTGTCGTCTTGGTGTTATTTGACTCCATATCAGATGGACGATCGACCACGGGGTCACAGCCCAATGGCCTAATGCCCAAGCTAGTACTCTGCAAGCGACCATTGCGAGCAGCATCGCCGCACGTTGCGATCAAATCTGCCTCCAAATGTCGTGTATATCCTATCGATGTCGATGCAATATCTCGACAATCATCATAAACGGCTTCATTTAGTTGGTGGGTCATCAGCCTTTCTTTGCGACTTGCTCTGGCTCTTGGTAAGCTGGACGGCTGGTATTGCCATCTCATCTTGCTCTTGCTTCGTTTAGCAGCCGACGGAACGACTTTCACAATTCGACAGTCAGAGTCATTGTCAGATGATGAAATGGATATGACGTCGTTGGTTGATTCGGCTGTGTCCATTCTTGCGGCTGTCGGATTGTATCTCCTTTTCGCTGTGAAAAGGTTATGTGTATGGGAAGGTTGCCTGTGTGATGACTGAATGAACGTCAAGAAATGTTGGTTATAGAAGCAGTTGAAAAGTAAAAGGAAAGAGTAGGAGCGAGGAAGACATACAGGCTGCAATAACTTGAAGTGGGCAAAATGTGAAGAAAAAGTGACTCTTTCAACATGCAGGAAGAAAATAATTCGACAGGTATCCGACAACCAAATTCACATCACGGCAATTACAATTTGAATGAAACACATAGGGAGTTATTGTTCATGGCAATGTATTTTTGTCTGCCCATGTTCATGCGTCTATGGTATCGCTACAATCCATATTAGGCTTCTAACTCGTCGAGATCCGTGGCGCCTGAACTTTTTATTTTATTTTTCCAACCCTACCACATCTTACATTCGCTCTCGTCTCCGGGGAGCCGCTCGTATAATGTCGTCGACTCTCAGGAGAAGCTGCATCGTAAATATTAGCATCTCGTCATGTAATGGTAACTGCGGAAATGGAAAATTGTCATACCTCTGCTGCCTCGCTGGCAGATGACACAACCGCCTTCTTCAGCTTGTAGCTTTCAACAACTCCGACCTCTCGCATGTCTGCGATACCGCCACCAGGAGTCATCAGGTCAAGACCATAAGTGGTCAGACCATCGTAGATGGCCTTGCGCAGACGCGCAACCAGCTCGCCAGAATCCAATCCAGCGTTATCGGCCAGAATGGTGGGCAGCTGTCGGAGGGCGGTCGCAAAGCTGGATACAGCCACTTGCTTCTTGCCCTCGACTCGTGTGGCCGCACCCTCAACAGCCTTGGCCATGACCATCTCCGCACATCCACCACCAAGCGTTGTCCTGGGCTCAATGACAGTCTGGGACAGCACAGCCAAGGCGTCGTGCAGACTTCGCTCGGACTCGTCGAGCAACTGTTGTGTCGCACCACGCAGCACAATGGTGCATGCCTCGCCCGCTGCCACTCCCGAGAATTTGATCAGCGTATCCTCGCCGATGATGACCTCCTCGATCAAATCGCAGTGACCAAGCTTGATCTGGTCAGGGTGGTCAAAGGTAGAGGCAATCTCGCCTCCGGTCACCAACGCCAACCTCTCAATGCCATCAAAGTCGGCGTGCTCGATAGACATGATACCAGCATCGGTAAAGAGCTGTTCAGGCCAGTTATAGATGAGTTGACGGTTGATGAAGCAGTTGATGCCGTGAGCCTTGATTTTTTCCACCTTGGCCTTCATCTTATCCTTTTCGGCCTTCTCCAGCTCTGCCAGCTTTCCAGTTGAGCCAACCTTGACACGAGCTCCGAAAATCTTGACCTTGTCTGTGTCCATCGATGTGTTTGCAACCAAGATCTTTGCCTTCTCCAGTCTCTTGGGCTGATTTACACCAATCTTCTTGTCCAGGATGAAGCCCTCATCCAAGTAAGAGTCGCTCAACTTTCCTCCCGCCTTCTTAATGATTTGTATGTGGCTGAGATCGGAGGATTTCTTCAGACGAAGGATCGCATCGCAAGCAAGCTGAGAGAAGTGGTCTCGGTCCTGTGCCAGAACTTTGGAGCTCAAGGTTGTCCGTGCAATCGCAATAAGATCCTTTCGGAAAGCCTCAGGGCTCTTGCTGTGGTCGACGGCAGATTCTTCAAGGGCCTTGAGAGCCGCCTGGCTGGCTATCCGATAACCTTCGATGATGGTCTGAGGGTGTATCTTCTTGTCAACCAGCTTTTCGGCCTCCCTCAGAAGCTCGGCGGCCAACACGGCTACCGATGTCGTGCCGTCACCGACTTCGTCATCCTGAACCTTTGAAATGTTGACCAGCACCTTGGCGGCAGCGTTGTCGAGAGCTATTGACTTGAGGATTGTGGCACCGTCGTTCGTTACCATGATATCGCCGGTGGAACTAATTGGAAAGACGGGTCAGGGGCTGAGGGGCATGGCTGGGCATTTGTAATGGACAAGCACTCACGCAGATTGAAGGATCTTGTCCATTCCTTTCGGGCCAAGGGTGCTCTTCACCAAATCGCCCACTGCGATGGCACCGACAAAGGCAGACAGACGCGCATTTTCACCCTTCTCCTCGGTGGTGCCCTCTGCAAAAATTTGGGTCGGTAAGAAAGACTGTATGGCGGGGAGGTTTGATAAGTTAGTTAGGCAACAGATACTTTTTGTCACAGAGCCATCCAAGACGCGTTGCCAGCAAGACATACCATGATGTGAGATTAGGAACAAAGACGATAGCGGTGTAAAATGAAAGTAAAAGGAGGCTATATCAGGCTGACCACTGCAAGTAGAAGAAGAGCAGTCCCTGGTGCCTGTTTTTCCTAACGACGACGCCGAGCTCTCCTTTACCTCCCAAAGCGCTACCATCTTGCAAAACCCCCACCATCCCAAAAAAGCTGCCACGTGACTTGCCCCTCTGTCGGAAAATTCGCGGCTCAGGAACATCGCTTCTCCGCCGCACACTTTGCTCAAAGTTAGAACAACAAATTTATGCTAGCTTGGGGTATCGCCGCCGAAAAAAAACACAGGTCTGTAGCGCCCACGCCCTCGCTCGTTATACAAACACCCACGACCTGCGCAGCGAACGCATCCTGCCGATTCCCAGAATCTTCAACCGTCGCTCCGCTCCTGGAGACTCAAAACCAATCTCTCTTGAGCCGCCTCCCAATCCTCAACTTTTACCGCGCCGAAGCGGGGCAATCTCGGCACCCCTCCTCCAGGCACCATGGCGCCCTCTTTCGACCAGCTGCGCGAGGCTGATCTCGACGACGATGAGTTCAACGAAGATGAAATTGATATTTCCGATTTGCGCGAGAAGTTCGAGGTCCAGCTGGAGCTGGGCTACGACACCTTTGTGGTCATCGATGGACTCCCCGAGGTCACTGAGGATCAGAAGCCAAAGCTAGTCAAGTTTTTGTTGAAGAAACTGAACACTGTTGGCAAGACGAAGGAAGAGCTGATCTACATGCCTATGGGCGAGGATGGAAAGTCTATGCGGTAAGCAGGGTCTTCTTTCTTTTTCTTTTCTTCCTCTTCTCTCTCTCCCTATACTAGTCTATGTCTTATGGGACATCGTCTGACTCTTTTTTTTCTCTTGGATTAGCTTTGCTTTTGTTGAGTATTCTTCGCCGGCTGAAGCTGCTGCCGCAACCCGTCAACTAGACGGTGTTCCTTTGGACAAGAAGCACACCCTGCGCGTCAACAAGATCACCGACATCGAGAGATATGGCAGAGAAGGACGAGTTGACGAGAAATACGTGGCCCCTGAAATTGAGGAGTTCGCAGAGAAGGAGCACTTGAGATGGTGGCTGAAGGACCCATCCGGCCGTGGCAGAGATCAGTTCGTTATGTACCGTGGTGATTCCGTCGGTGTCTTCTGGAACAACGAAAAGGACCAGCCTGAGAACATCGTCGATCGCCAGCACTGGACCGAGGCGTTCCTCCAGTGGTCGCCTCTGGGCACATACTTGGCGTCGGTTCACCAACAGGGAGTGCAGCTGTGGGGTGGCTCATCTTGGTCACGACAGGCCAGATTCGCACACCCATTTGTCAACCTGGTTGCTTTCTCCCCGAATGAAAAGTACATCGTCACCTGGTCAAACAGACCCATCTCCATTCCGGAGACTGGCCACCCCGCGTTGTCAGTTGACGACGAAGGCAAGAACTATGTCGTCTGGGATATTGAGACGGCTGCCCCTCTGCGATCATTTGCCAACATAGATGCTCCCAAGGGAGAGGAGGGCAAGCCTCCTCCAAAGATGCAGTGGCCTGCATTCAAGTGGTCTTCGGATGACAAGTACGTTGCTCGCTTGGCACCTGGTGCTTCCATCTCCGTCTATGAGCTCCCCCGAATGAACCTCCTCGACAAGACTAGCATCAAGATCGAAGGCGTCGTAGACTTTGACTGGGCCCCAGCAACACCTCAACGTGAGGGTATCAAGACATACGAGCAGCTGTTCACCTTCTGGCAGCCTGGAACTGGCAGCAACCCCGCCAAGGTCGGCTTGATGAGCATCCCCTCCAAGGAGATTGTCCGAAGTCTCAACCTGTTCAACGTCAGCGACGCCAAGCTACACTGGCAGTCGGATGCGGCGTATCTGTGTGTCAAGGTGGACCGACACTCCAAGTCAAAGAAGTCACAGGCAACCACTTTGGAAATTTTCCGTGTTAAGGAAAAGGGAATTCCCGTCGAGGTCGTTGACACCATCAAGGACACCGTCATCAACTTTGCTTGGGAGCCCAAGGGCGATAGGTTTGCTCTCATTACTACCACCGAGCCCGTCGGCCCCACGGCCGTCCCTCCCAAGACATCAGTAGCCTTCTTCTGCCCGGAAAAGTCCAAGGGCACGTATGCTGGCAACTTCAAGCTGCTCCGCACCCTCGACAAGAAGAACAGCAATGCCATTTACTGGTCACCAAAGGGACGATTTGTTGTCATTGCCACGATCCACAACCAGCAGAGCTCGGATCTCGACTTTTACGACGTCGACTTCGAGGGCGAGAAGCCAGAGTCCGCCAAGGACCTGACTGCTAACCTGCAGCTCATGAACACAGCCGACCACTACGGCGTCACAGATGTGGAGTGGGATCCCTCAGGCCGATTCGTCGCCACGTGGGCATCGGCATGGAAGCATGCGGTACGTATTACATGTTCACAGACGCACTTTTACCAAACTGGTAATTTCCGAATGAGATGACTAACAGATGATAATTAAAACAGATGGAAAATGGATACCACATCTACGACTTCAAGGGTGAGGCGCTCCGCGAAGAGCCCGTTGAGAAATTTAAGCAGTTCCAGTGGCGTCCACGACCGGCGACACTGCTCTCAAAAGACGAACAGAAGCATATCCGCAAGAATCTCCGCGAGTACAGCAGAGTATTCGAGCAAGAAGATGCCGACCGTGGTGCGTCAGCCGATCTCGCAGTGGTTGAAGCCCGCCGCCGCGTTCTGGATGAGTGGCATGCTTGGCGTGCGGAGGTGGAGGCTGAGGTCGCCGAGGAGCGGGAGGCACTGGGTCTCCCACAGGATCCACATGCTGGCCTGCTAGAAGCAAAGACAAAGGAAGTGGAGGCCATCGACGGGGGCAGCTCCGACAACGACCGGGTGATTGAGGAAATCGTCGAGGATGTGTTGGAAGAGAACGAGGAGGTGGTAGGGTAGATGGTGTCTCTCTCTCTTTTGTCTAGCATGGGTAGGCATTCCGGGAGTGCTTTGCGTGTATGGGTAGATTTTCACCGGATTTTTTACGGAAAATGGCACAAATAATGACACTTTTTTTTTCCTCCAAGAAAGCTGGATTGTCTTTTTTTTTTTTTCAGCCAGGGGAGATGGCTATCTGGCCATTATCGGGCCATGGGACTCATTCTCGCGTGCTTCGTAATACAAGTAATGCACACGTATACCGTAACCCGTACTCCGTAAGCCCCGGACGGATGCTGGGATTGAGACACTGTGGTGCAATTTTAAACAGCCTGCGCAAAAGTTGTTTTGGTGGGCTGCAGGGAATGCAAGGCAAGCTCTCTGACGGCACGGCACACATGGCTGCCCGCTGCGATAATATTATTCGTACGAATATCTCGCGATCATCAAGTGTGAGCGCCTGCAATTGGCTGCTGAGCACGTTTGAGGATCCAGCCCTGGTGAAGCGGCAAAGACAACAGGTCTGGGGGGGTTCTGATACGCGGAGATACCTGGCTGACCCGTACCGATCCGCCAAGGGTACCTCGCGCACCCGCGGCCGTGTCTCTGCTGAGGCGGTACCCGTCCTGGCGAAGAACTCGTTAACCGACTCGCACCGCGTACCTGGTAGCGTCGGGCCAACCCACAAACCCGCACCACACCATCTTGTATCTGAGCCACTCTCTTTCTCCCTCTCCCTCTCTGCCTCCTCGCCCTCACCCTCGCTATCGCTATTTTTATTGCCCTTCTCCTGAATCCCTTTTTACGCTGCGGGCCCTGGGTCGATGCCGAAAAGCTGTACGGAGTAGACGCGCACCTCTTTTGCCTAGCGAGAAGCGAAACCCATCGAACAAGCTGCGCCGGATTCAAAAGATTATCACCTACGGGCCGGAATCCACAGGCTGCGTCACGTCTCCTTATCCGTCACATACGGAGCCTCAGGCCTGTTACGCAGCGCTTCTTCAGCTCTCTCGACTCGGATTTGGCTGTGCCACGGGTCATCCGGCGACTTTTGTGCCTGGCTGTTGTGCGGGACCGGTCCTGCCCAGCCCCCCGTTCTCTCTGAAATCGCCTCCCCCTGAGGCCAAACGCGAGTTATCCTTATTTCATCCCGACTGGGAATGGCTACTCTGGCACCGCAACAGCCTCTACCTATCTCTTGGTAGAGCCCTAGCCTCCAAATTCCTCATGTAATCCATTCTCCGGAAGCCGACTTTCGTCTCAAAACATGCTTCGACGACCTCCGGGTGGAGGACGCTGGTCCTCGCAACAGCAGAAACTCCTTCTAGCTTTTGCTTTCATCCTCATTCCATGGCTCCAACTTGCCGATGCTCAGCAGCAGCCTCTGCAACCTCAAGTCCGAATTCACTCTCAAAGAGGCGATAATCCTCTCGACAAATTATCCGAAGACGCCACCAACAGCCGTTGGTACGCAGCACAAGCCGACGATGTGCACACTGAAGCGAGATTCGATACTATCAACAGAAAACAAAAGCAGCAATCGACGCCTTTGCCGCAGCAACATCAAAGAAATCGACGTGCCCCGTACGATTACGCCAACAAGGCGCCGAATCGATACCAACAACCAAACGAAGAATCCGATAAATCAAACTACATAAAAGTCCCTAGCGATGCGAGCGCCCTCGCAACTTTAGCTCCGGCTCAGTCCGTTCGAGCACCACATACTTCACGACATCACTGGCCCAGCAGCAGTGCTTCTGGGCTAGCATCGCCGCAAAATGCGCGGAGTCTGGAGGACTGGGAAGTTGAAGACTTTGTTCTTCTGGCGACCGTCGATGGAGATCTCTATGCCAGCGACCGGAAAACCGGTCGGCAACGCTGGCATCTAGAGGTCGATCAGCCAGTGGTCGAAACAAAACATTACCGAACAAACAACTCCGTCCTCGATGACGATTACAGCCCCGTTGATCATTACATATGGGCTGTTGAGCCGAGCCGCGATGGGGGGCTCTATGTATGGATTCCAGATGCCGGTGCAGGTCTCGTTAGAACCGGGTTTACCATGAAGCGGCTCGTGGAAGATCTTGCCCCATATGCAGGCGAAGAACCGCCGGTCGTGTATACAGGTGACAAGAAAACGACCATGGTTACACTAGACGTGGCCACCGGGCGCGTGCTAAAGTGGTTTGGGTCAAGTGGTTCCCACGTCAATGAAGGTGAGAGCTGCCTCCGACCCAATGCCTTTGGCGATAAAGATTCCGAAGAGTGCAGCTCCATGGGCACCATCACTCTGGGGAGAACCGAGTACACTGTGGGAATCCAACGCCGAGATGGCCGCCCAATTGCAACTCTAAAATACGCAGAGTGGGGACCAAATACCTTTGATAGCGACCTTTACCAACAGTACCATGCCTCGCTTGACAGCCGCTACATCACCAGTCAGCACGACGGCAAGGTCTATGCTTTCGACCATTCCCGGACGGATAACCACCTGCCTCTCTTCAGCCACAAATTTTCCTCTCCAGTTGCACGAGTTTTCGATGTCTGTCGTCCTTGGGATGCTACTGCAGGGAGCAACCCTGAACTTGTTGTTCTTCCCCAGCCGCCAATGCCATCACAGGATGAGAGTATTGCCAAGATGCGAAGCAACAGCATCTTCCTCAATCAGACGGAAAATGGCAGCTGGTATGCGTTGTCTGGCCGGGCGTATCCGCTCATTATCGATGCCCCTGTGGCCCAGATATCGCGGCCCGACTGGTGGGATATGGCTTCCGCCTTTGATGATACCATCAACCGCTCCAAAATCTCCAAGGCGCTGGTAGGCACACACTTTTTGGATCCCTTGAGGAGCGGCAGCTACCAACAACCGCCGACGCTTCCCGCTGGTGCCCTTGACGAGTATTATGATGACTTGGAAAATGGCTCGAATAACGCTCACGCCGTGACAAATACTGTTCCCGAAGAGCCCACAATTATAACAAAAGTCAAGGCTCTTCCTCAAAGTGCTGCGAATAGCATTATTGAGTTTGTCAGCAACCCTATTCTAATTATTCTTTTCGTGGGTTCGTTAATATACAACGAAAAGAAACTCCGACGGTCGTATCACCGATTTAGGACCCAAGGCACCCTCAAGGATATCTATCCATTTCTCACTCTATCTCCTGACATCGGAGATGAATCAGGCGATGAAAAAGATGGCACTTTTTCTTCTTCCTCTCCGCACTCTGACCTTCGAGACCAAAAAGTGGAAGAGATATCTAGGCCAAAGGTGGACAAGACGGTTGGTGATGAAGATAAAGACAAAGACAAAGATTCTCAAGATTCTCAAGATTCCCTAGAACCGAGCGACAAGACAGATGACAAGCTGCTCGGCGCGGCTAGACAAGTAGAAGTTGCTCAAGATATACAGGCGCAAGACTCTCTTAATGGTGCTGCACCTGAGAAGAAAAAGAAAGCCCACAGAGGGCGCCGGGGCGGTGTCAAGCACAAGAAGAATCGCCCTCGTGAGGGCTCGCAATCGCGAGAGGACGACGCGGGACTTGACACGGTGGATGAGGCCGTCAGCAATGCCAAGAAGTTGGGTGACCGGCCCAGCCTGGAACCTGATATCCAGACAATCTACAACGATATGCAAGCCGTCACAGGCTCCATCATTAGCATGGGAAATATCGAAGTGGACACGGATATAGAACTTGGCATGGGCAGCAACGGTACGGTTGTTTTTGCCGGCAGATTTGATGGCAGAGATGTTGCTGTCAAGAGAATGACAATACAGTTCTACGACATCGCCACACGGGAGACTCGATTGTTGCGTGAGAGTGACGATCACCCTAATGGTAAGTAATTGCGTGTATGATATTAATTTTTTCCAAGGGGATTTACTAATACAACGCTCGCAGTTATCCGATACTACTCACAGGTCATGCGAGGAGATTTCCTTTATATTGCACTGGAACGCTGTGCCGCCTCGCTTGCCGATGTAATTGAGAAGCCAAACCACTTCCGTGCCCTGGCCAATGCCGGACAAAGAGATTTACCTGGTGTCTTGTACCAGATTACCAACGGCATTAGTCATCTACACTCGCTGCGCATTGTCCATCGCGATTTGAAGCCTCAGAATATCTTGGTCAACATGGACAAAGAGGGCAGACCGAGGCTGTTAGTCTCAGACTTTGGCCTGTGCAAAAAGCTGGATGGCAATCAATCTTCCTTTGGGGCAACGACAGGCCGAGCAGCTGGAACATCTGGATGGCGCGCACCTGAGCTTCTTCTCGATGACGACGGACAGAATCCTGCGGCCAACGATGGTAGCACGCATAGTGGTTCGGGCACCATCCTCGTTGGAGACCCCACTACGCTTCTCAACGGCCGACGCGCGACAAGAGCCATTGATATCTTCTCTCTTGGAATTGTCTTCTTCTACGTGCTCACCAATGGCTCACATCCCTTCGACTGCGGCGATAGATATATGCGCGAGGTCAATATTCGAAAGGGCAACTACAATCTCGATCCTTTGGACTCGCTGGGCGACTTTTCGTACGAAGCCAAAGATTTAATCGCGGCCATGCTCCAAGCGGATCCCAAAACGAGGCCCACGTCTTTAGAAGTCATGGCTCACCCTTTCTTCTGGTCCCCGAAGAAGCGTCTAGCTTTCCTCTGCGACGTATCAGACTCTCTCGAAAAGGAGATCCGGGATCCACCTTCGCCTGCCTTGATGGAACTGGAGAGACATGCCTCAGAGGTCATCAGAGGAGATTTCCTGAAGCTGCTCACTCGCGAATTTGTCGATTCGCTGGGAAAGCAACGCAAGTACAATGGATCGAAACTCCTTGACCTTCTGCGCGCCCTTCGTAACAAACGCAATCACTACGAAGACATGTCCGATTCTCTGAAGCGGAGCGTTGGGTCCTTGCCGGATGGCTACCTCGTGTACTGGACGGTGAAATTCCCGATGTTGTTGCTCACATGTTGGAATGTGGTGTATAATCTAGAGTGGGAGAAGTCAGATCGGTTTAGAGAGTATTATGAGCCCGCTGGATTGTGAGGTTTGAAAAGAAAAGAAGGAGGAGAGAGTTCACCGTGTCATATATGGGTGGTTAGCGATTTTGTCATGTAAATATTACATGACAACATAAAAGCGTTGGTTTTTTATTTTATTTGTTAGCAATACTAGCCTCAATCTCATTATATACTGCAGGATATTTTGTGTAATAAACCGTCTTGAAGTTATTACGTGTAACGCTTTATAATTTTTATGTATCTGCCTTATTTCACATTTATTCCCAACACAAGACGACAGTTTAATACAAGATATAATGTCATCCATTCATCCACACGTTTTAAAGGGGGTGGGAAATAACCAAATCCAACGCCTAGCCAATATCTGTCACAATCCCTTATCAAAAAAATCAATAACGGTGATGTGTGTCAAGCGACATGGAAAGAACATTATTCCGTAAGGTGAGACAAAGTATGTCTTTGCTCCCTTTTTTCCCCCTTCATCCCCATTGTACCAAAATCTGCTTCTTGCCCTTCTTCCCTCCCTTCTTACCCTTGCCTCCCGTCGCCTCAGCTTCGGCCGCCTGCTCCAGCTCGGCCGCAGATGGTGACGCCTCAGGAGCAGCTCCCCATTGGAAATTCGTCTCTTGGTGGCCAAAGTCCCGTCTCACGCCGCGACCCCTGCCGTAGCCGAAAATGGTGGTTTGGGGCTTGGGCGCTGCTGGAAGTGCAGGGAAGGAATCCTCCGCGCGGGTGTTTGGTGGTGGAGGTCCACGAGACTGTGATGACTGTGAGGATGATGAGGCAGTCCACGAAGGTGCAGATGCACTTGTAGACGCGCGCGATGCGGCTGTTGAGGATGAAGATGGCTTTGGTAGAGAAGGGAATGCTGACGAGGAGGAGGATGCCTTGGAAGAAGATGCTGCGACCCAGCCAGGAGGTCCTCGTGAAGGGCTAGGGGCCGGACCACCGAGTCGAGTGCTATTCTTAAGTTTCAAGACTCGGTTCGAGTTTCTCTGTGAAGGTGCAACTACAGTGAAACCCGCGTTAACGGCCGCGGCACTCGCCCATCCACTGGAGCTCGACGTTGCTCCTTGCATGCCACCAAGGCTCGGCAGGCTAGGGTAATCTTCATTGATGGCACGCCAGTCTTGCCATGCCTTTCTAAGGTTATCGGCCTTGTTCTTGTCATCAAAAAGATCTGCTAGCTCTCGTACGAGAGTCGCGAGGGCATTCGAAGAAGCATCCGCGAAAAGCGTGAAGAAGGCTTCGACGAGCTGGGGAGCTGTAAAACCATCCTGGCGGTATGTTGATATGTGGCTACGGAATGCCGCCATCTTGTGCGAGTCGTTGCCCAAGAGGTTTGCAGCCCGTTCAATGACGCTACCATGGCGAACCAGGCGGGCTCGCTCTTCGGATGAGAGGTTAGCTGTGTCGGTAAGGCTGAGGGTGTCAATGGCGTTTGTAGGAGCGGCAGGGCCGGTGCCTGGGCCAACGCTTCGGGGCCTCGAAGGAGGTGTTGCGGCAGCGTTCCTGGTTGAAGAGGGTCGAGCCGGTGTAGGTGCGAGTGTGGGAGTTACGGGAGCGGTAGAGGGAGCAGGAGTAGGAGCCGTCAACCGACCACCGAATGTCCGATTTGAACCTGAGGGTGCTGAGACGATGGCCATTTGTCGTTGAAATGCTAATTCATCTCTCCGTAGGGGTAGACTCGATGTCACAGTTGGTAGAATGCTGTCCTCGTTGGGATCTCTTCCCCTGGTGCCTCTTCCTCTTCCCCTGGATCGTCCGTCTCCATCTCGCTGGCCACCACCACCGCCGCCGCCTCCACGCCTTTCAGGTTGATAGGATTGACGAATATCAAAAGCAGATATGTCGACAAGTCTAGCATCTCTACCCACATGTTTACCGGCATGCTCCGCGAGGTTGTGTGCCTGCATGTCCAACTCAGACTCGAACACGACGAATTTCTTCTCCAAGCACCCACGGTCCGAGCACAGAAAGTGATCTTTCTTGAAGTGATTCTCTAGCTCATCGTAGTTGAGGAAGTAGTGAGGCTGTCTCGAATCTCTTCTATCGCAGAGGAAGCATCGCTCGTGCTTCATGCGGCAATGCTCAAACAGCTTGTCGTCATCATAGAAACGCTGGCCGCAGAAACCACAAAGCGGGTGGCCCTTGAAACCCGTCTGGTCAGCAGCGCCTGGCTTGTCGTCACCGTGTCGCATGTGCTTCTCCAGCTCCTTATCGCCGAACAGCTCATGCTCGTGAGTGAAGACCTTTTTGTTGCGAGTGCAGAGATCGCACATGCGCTTGTGATGCGCCGACCGAGTATGTCGATGGAGATCGGCCCAGCCTAGGCCGGCAAAGTCGCACGAGTCGTCTGGACAGTTGTATCTTAACAGGAGAACGGTGTCGCCAACAATCTCCTCGTTTGTGTACTTGATGCCGATGTTGCTGTCGGTCGTGGTGAAGTCTTTGTCCGTGTAGTCTTCGAATCTCTTTTCGGCATCGTCGGTGAAAATGACAAAGGATGCTGGTGTCTATAGAGGAGGGTTACGGTGTTAGTATATGATACAATACGTGACAACGACAAAAGGGGGAAGTCATAAAAGCAGGGATCGATGACATACTCGGCAGTGGGCACAGTCCTTGGTCTTGTACAACGCCCTCATCCGCAGACCGCAGATGTGGCACGTCTTGTGGTTGCACGGCGCAATCGAGTGGTGAGCAACGGGGTTGGCGCAAATGAAGCAGACATCGGCATCGTCATCGTCGTCTTCGACTTCAGGTCTGGTCGCCGCAGCAGCCTTGCTTCCCGTGAGAGTCCCTGGCGCAGTTTCCGACGCCGTAGGTCCGGCTTGGCCAGCAGCATCTTCTGATCCAGTCAATGTCGCAGCAGCAGCATCTGTTCCTCTCTGTCCTCGCCCCTGTCCTCGATTGTTGCCGCCTCGTCCTCCTCGTTTGGCGCCGCCGCCTCGATTCTGGCCCTGGTTTCCTCTTCCACCGCCACCGCCCCCGCCACGGCCTCGTCCTCTAGAGCTGCCGTCGCCTCGGCTGGTGGTTGTAGTTGCTCCCTCAGCGCTTGACATGGTGAAGTCTGATTGTAAATATTCGATGTAAGAGTATGCGCTCAAGCTCTCCGTAGAGAACGATCTCGATGGGTGGGTGTGTGGTCGTTTTGCGTCCAAGAGGCTTTACAAACCCCCCCAGAGCAAAAGCTACAGTTCAGCTGCGGCTGATGATGCTCTAACGGATTTAAAACGTCAAGATAGATGTACAGACAAGAAAAAAGAAAAAGACGAAGAAAATTATGTCACCCAAAAAAAAAAAAGACGATGTGGCAAACGCAGAAAATGGAGGAATGAAAAAGAAGAGAAGATACAAAAAGTATCGAGTTTCTTTTTGCGTTTCCCACCAAAAGCTGATGTGACTTGGGATTTTTTTGGCCTCAACCTTTCTGGCCCCTCCAGCAGGGCTTTGGCTGGTTTTGTACAAACGAGGCAGGCGCTGCCATGCCCTGGACGAGGGTTTACCAGGTGTGAGCTGGTGGCCAATCAGCGGTGCGCGTTTCGCCCAGCAAGGCTGCTTCCAGCTGCTAACAGTTACTCCGTGGTTTCCGCGCCGTCCGCCTGATGACTCAGCCGTGTTTTATTGGAATCAATCTCGTTGCTAATGAGATGCCGGGTAGCTGGTACATGGAGGAGTCATTCGGCAAGCCTGTTGGCTGTGAATAAACAGGGGATTCTTCCACAGCCTCCTATTTTTTGGAGCAAGTAACTATCTGAATCAAATTGGGCTGTGTTTTATATTTTCTGGTGATTCATTCGCTTTTTTGGAGCGGTGACGTTTGCCTTGTACGGGTAATTCCGCCGCAAATAGGGGATTACCATATTCCAGAGTAGGGCAGAGAATGTGCTAGTAGTAGGTCATTACGAAGTTGGCCTATTACTTTGCTGCAGCATATGGAATCATTTTATCCAACTACAGCTATAACTTCTCGGCGTTTCCGTATACAGCACAACTACCTGTGAAACTACACGGGTATGCAATTGCATTGACTTCAACACCACCCATTCACTCACCAAATGCAATGATATTTGTTCTATCACTTTTTACCCCATTCTATAGCATAAGCCGTATAGCATAAACAGGCGAACCTCCTCTTCGTAAAGTTTGTAGTGGGTATTCACAGTTAAGTTAAGTGCATTGTAGGTTTTTTTTTTTTTTTCCTTTTTTAATTCTGGATTCTCACAAAGAGAATCGATGAATATGAAATAAGATAAAAATACCACAGCTAAACACCATATGAATCCCCAAAGTCCCATCTGTCCTGGTCCTTCCCTCCACCACCCAATTTCCATTTACGTTGAGAAACCCTATTGATTCGTTGCTGAATATCCCCCCCTTCCATTCCTCCCCCTTCCCAAACAATTGATTGTACTTGAAAGACGACTATAGATGAACCAGCCTTGTTAAAATCCCAAATACGCCGCCGGGCGCCAGAACCCCACTGCATTTGATAAAGCCATCCCGCCTTCATCTTGGCTGCTACCGGTTCAAGTGATGATGATATTGCTGTTTTGTAAAGATGTGTTGTTTTTTTCCACCTCTGGAAGCCCCCCTTTTACTCCTCTCCAACAGGGTAGAGATGGCTTCCAATATCCTTGTTCATCCGGAACATGTCGACCCTGGCCTGCTTGAACACGGCCTGCATTTTCTCGTCGCAGAGGATCTGGCGTTTGTCCTTGGGATCTTGAAGATCGTTGGCCTTGATGTGCTCCCACAGCTTCTTGACGACTTGCGGGCGGGAAAGCTATATTTAAAAAAATGGTTAGTGAGGAATGTCGGCAGACTAAATCTCTCCAAGTCGGAAGGGCTCGGAGGGACATGTCAAATCAATTGGTCTTTCCCCTCTTACCTGGGTTTCACCACACAACTCTGACAAGGTAGGGCTCAGCATAAAGGGCTTCTGGAAGCCACCGCCGGCCTTGCGCTTCTTGGCAGAATCTCCACTGGCATCCACCTCGCTATCATCGTCACCTCCGACCTTCTTGGCGCTCTTCTTGCGAGGAGCCTTCTTCTTCTTCGCCATCCGCGACTTATCGCCCCCGCCACGGGTGGTACGGCTCCTTGCGAGTCTGTTTTCCTGCGCTTGGAGCTGAGCAGCCAGGCGGGCGTCGGCATCTTCTATAGACGAGGACCTCTTGGCCTTCTTCTTGGCCGGTTCGGGAGATGCGGAGGAATCATCGTGCTCCGAGGTGCCGTTGGTGGCAGACCGTTTATTACTCGGTACGTCGGGCATGGGGGAAAGAGGAGCATCTCCCGGCTCAGCACCAGAGACGGCGTCGAACCGCTCTTCTATAAGCCTCTTGATGGCATCCTAGAACACGCCCAGCGGGTTAGTTTTTAGAACCAAGACGTGGTGTTTTTACAGCGCCTCTTCTTCGCCCAACAGTGCGTCCATGCTTGCTTGCCTTTTGCTCGCTCAAGTCCTTGCCCCCCAGAGTAGCCTCAAGACCCTGGCGAACCTTTTTGCGCGAGATGGTCTCGAGGTCGGCGGTGGAGAGAATGTCATCAATGATGGCGGTGTAGCGCTTGTTATCTTCGGAAGACACTGTGAAGGGGGAAGAGCAGATCTTTTGTTAGCCGTATGCCATTGTAATTGTCATTGTCATTGCCATTGTCATTGCCATTGCCAATATCATCGTCGTCGTCAGCATAAGCAAAAGGAGCTGACGTCGAATCATCAGGCATTGGCTCATCAATGGATCAGGGAAGAACAGAAAAGAAGACGAGGGAAGAAGACCACAAAGAATTGAAAGAAAAAGAAAAACGCACATGAGAGACTCATGTTGACCGCGTGACGCACAAGGCGCTGCTGCGTCTTCCGGTTCGGGCCTCGGATTCGGGGTTGTCGCGCGAAACGAGGTGGATCGGCGCGCGCTACACGCCAACTGACAGCTTCAGAGCACGCAGGCAACTCCCAACAGGCTCGTTGAAGGGCCGTGGAGGAGACGGACAGACGGGAGCGCGCACCAGCTCTGCGGCCTCAGAGCATAGCCTGCGGGATGCGCGAGAAGGGCAGATGCTGTGGGAGCAGAGGCGGGATGGGATCGCAGCTCAGCGTCTGTTTCGTCGGGAGCTGACAGAGCCGCTCGGGTATTGGAGTCTGTCTTTTTTTTTTTTTTCCTTTGTCCCTTTTTCCGGTCGTTGCACGCGGGGCTCTGGCCGGATTCGTCGAGGATGGCAAGGTGCAGAGAAAAGAAGAAAGCAAGAGCTGAAGCAGGAGTCAGACCGCGAGGCTGACCGGATCGATGGGAAGCAGAGATGACCCAAGCAAGGTTTTGTCTGGATTTCTAAAGCTGGTCGCTCTCTGTTGGCGGTTTTCGGGTCGGTACGTTGCGGGTGCGGTGACGTTCCCCGTGCGACGGATAAAGGTGGATCACGAGGCTCGCCCAAAGGTGCTGCGGCTTAGCGTCAGCCCTCTGGAAGACAGGGCGCTTGATTGGCGGCGACAGGCGGGTTTACAGGGGGCTTTTGGGGGGCTGAGAGGGAGAAAGCCGATAAGACACCTGCCGAGAGTTGATGTGCCGGTTCAATGGATAGGCCGTGCTATATATGGAGTGCAATCGATGAGGAGCGGCAGACGGAGGGATAAAGAGAGAAGCACGGAGAAAGAGGAAGAGAGGGGGGAGAAGAAACAAGAGAGAAACAGATACAAGGGGAAGAGGAAGAGGAAGAGGAAGAGGAAGCAATGCTTCGCCTAAATTTGGGGGAACGACGCAAAATTTATAAGTTCAAGTCAGCTGCGGAGGGTTTGCGGCATGTGTGTCGTGTGTCGTGTGGTTTGATAGCAGATACGCGCAGCGGCAGCCAGTAGCAACGGACTGAGGCGAGAGGCCTAGCGGGCCATTTAGCGGGCGAGCGGCCGTGCGTTGGGCCCTGGAGGAGTGCAGCAGCGCGCTAAGCCTGCCGCTGCTTAGGGCTGCGTTGCGCTGTTAAAATACTAAGGTACCTACGGAGTAGGTAGGTCGCCATCAGCTTCACACGCACCGAGCGGTACATCCGGTGATACATGTATGTAATAGCGCCGCGAAGCTGAGGTCTGGTCTCCTGTGTACCGGGTGGCTGGGCAATCAATGCCTGTCGATGTGGCGGCTCGGTGAGTGCAAGGCGCCTGTAGCTAGTTGTGCGTGCATATGTAATTTCGCGGGAGGTGAAACAGCATGACCGGGCCCTACCTGAGAAAAAGCAAAGCAAAGCAAAGCGAAGCGAAAAGGAGGAGCTGTTGGACTGATGGGGGTAGCATTTGGCTCTGGAAGTGGACACGGCATGTCTCTGGTTAATAAGAGCGAAATAAGCGTACTATGGGCTGCATCTGATGATTGTATCATGTTGAAAACCGGGATCCAAGAAAGCAAACAAATATTAAACAACATGAAACCGGGAACCCAAGTGAAGCTACATTACCTAAGGTATCGAAGGTTGCGCTATGGAGTAGCACTGCTATAGGTAGCATTTTGATGTACGAGTACATGTATGTGGCATGACTCCAGCCTCTTGGTATCACCAGACGTTCTACCTACTTACCTATCTGGATATTCTTCTAGTTACCCTATCTACCTTAAGGTAATGCCTTAGGTAAAAGTGCTGCACATATCTGTACATTTCTCGTCCTTCAACCTTCAAGACCTCAGATACCTGCAAAGCGACTCTCCCCACTTCGGCGCGCCCTTGTACCTCCACATGTCCGGCGCATTGCCCTTCTTGAGACCCTCGATTGCATCTGCCACCTGCGGGCCCAGCCCTTCCTTTTTGAGATCCTGCATCGGATACAGATATGTCTTGAAGGAGAAGAGAATGGCCCGAGACTTGGGCAGCCGACTAAGTGTTTGGAGCTCGATGCGAGCATGTGCCTGGAGAGAAGAGAATAAGATCAATTCCAAGTCAGCCAACATTCAAGGTATGTACAGAGTATTACAGAGTTGATGTACATGCACGTATACATGCACATATACGTGTACTTTGTTTCGTGATGGTGTAACACCAAAAATGTGTCAATCCAATGAAAAAGACTGACCTTGCTCATGTCCATCCCTTCAGCCGCCAATGGGGCATCGTTTGTGTGGTTGTCGTGTCGGTCGTAGTGGAACAAGTTGGGATCTGTTTGTATCGACCACTGCACAGGAAATTGGATCCCCGCCCAAGTTGTTAGTCCAGTTTACATTTACATCAAATATCTTCAGCTCTTCTTCTCAGCTTCTCCAGTTGGGCTTCAGTCTCAGCCTCAGCTTCAGCCCCAACGCAAAAAGACAGCAAGCAGAAGAAACCAAATGCTACAACTAGTTCAAGACTCACGTTTGTACGCTTCACATTATTGCCCGCCTCAATCTTGCTGCAAAACCTCTCCATGCTCGGCCCAACCTTGTCGTACGACGGCACCGGCGTGTGAATCTCCCTGAGCAGCTTGCCAGCCTTTAACGACGGATCAAAGCCCGACGCGAAGCAGCCCACGAATGCCACCAAACGATGTCCCTCTGGCTCTCCAACCAGCAGATATAGGTCTTCTTCAACTGTCTCGCTGAGGACACGCAGCGCTGCGGCTGGGTCCTCTGGCACAGCCGTGGCGAATGTCTTTCCGGTCACAAGGTTCTCAAACTGTCGGCCTTGGTCCCGGAGCCGGAACATGGTCGGGAAGCGGGTCGGGAGATAGTCCCGCAGGAGGTATTGGTGGAGCTCGCGGACGGCTTCGACGCCTGCAGGGAGGCAGCCGTGGAGCATGTCGCCGTGCTGGGAGATGAGCTGGCGGCGCAGGGAGACTCTGTCGAGGTAGTCCGTGTCGACGGTGATGAGCTCCGAGGGGGTATCCTTTTGCAGGGCTTGTTGTTGCCGGTTAGTCGTGCCTTGGGGCTATATACATTTCATGTATAACTCATGAGTGTATAGATGAGAATGGAATGCTAGTAGACTTACCCATAGTGATATGGAAGATGGGTTTGAACGGTCGGTACTTGGTGGGCTCAACAGCCTTCCAGTCCAAGCCATTCAACGGCTCGATTTTGAGGGGGTCCTTGGATCGCCTTCCAGCGCGTTTGGGGCTTGACGATGCTGGGACATTACGACGGCCTGATGATGTCTACACATTGACAATGTGATTAGTTATGATGCTCATCGGAAGAAAGGCCTTATAGTCTGTGACCGGTACGCATTGACTGGGTATGGTATTTCATACAAATGTATAAACTATACTCAGAAAGAGCACAGCAACCCCAAGGGCTACGAACGTAAGTGGCATCGTAGGAGCCTTGGATAGCCCGCTAACAAACAGCTCTCGAAGCGAGCCCATCTCTAAAGCAACCTCTGCTACTAGGAGGGGAATCAAATCGACAGGAAAGGCTGGAAAATATAATGACAAAAATAAATGAGAAGAACCAAAGAAAGTCGCTCACAGAACGCTCCTAAAATAATGTTGTATGGTCAATAGCCGCACCATTGGTCTTTATATCTTCGCATACATACATACCTATATGTACTATATGATGTGCTTATCTATGCAATCACCATAGTCCATGTATGGTGTTGCAAATGCTAGGGATGAGAATGCATGGCAACATGTACCCTTGCCGACCAGTCTAACGCCGTCGGCTTCTCTCCCACGTTCTACCAAAAGCAGGCAATACCGCTACAAAAAAAAAAAAAGCCACCATCTCCACAGATCTCTCCGCACCTGTCCAACCAATCCAATTCATCCTCAATCGCCTCTAACACCAAGACTCAATAGAGGCGACTTACCCTTTCTGGCCGGTGCCAGGTTTTGGTCTCTGCGACTCCTCCGCTTCTCCGCATAGCCTACTAGTATCTACATTCGAGTACACGCCAAAACACAAACTCCCGGCATCGCCAAACGGGATGCTGTTCAGGGACCTTCCACGTCTACTACCTAGTCTTACCTAGCGCGTGTATTCGGATATGTATGCTGAAGTGAGGCGCTCAACTGCCGTGGATGTTGTGTCAATGGATGGGTAAGCTCGTCGACTGTAGAATGGTTCGATATCGTCTAATCCGATAGTATGCGGATGAAAGATGTGCTTTTTAATAGATATTGGTAACATCAACTGATCACCCGTGAGTCAAAAGGCGAGATTTGTCCGATGCTGTTCAGTATTCCTATATTGATACTGCGACACATTTAACGCCTCACACAAAGCTTAAGCCATCCCATCCCGTCCCATCAACTCCCATCGCCGATACCCTATTATAGCCCTGTCTATCGTTGTAAATCGGTTCATCAATCAAGCGTGGTACTAATAGTAGGAAACAAAAACAAAACAAAATGTCGCTCGAAATGCCCAAGTCCGTCCACTCGCTCACTCTCGGCTTCAGTATTCGTCTTCTGGCCACTCCCACCAAATCTCCACAACCTCGTCCATTGCCTCTTCCTCGCCGTCTTCGTCCAAATCCAAAGAGCCGTGATGCACAAACACTTGCCGCAAGTTCCCGTCCACTTCCTCCGCGTCGATGAGCCGGTAGCTCTTCTTCTTGCCGCTTTCCACCTTGTCTCTCATCTTGCCCATTGTGTTCTCGTAACCCATTGCTGCCTCCCACGTGCCCTCCATGAGATCCAAGTCGGTTTGGCTTATGCCATCTTGATAGACACTAATACTGTATCCGTTGGCTAGGATGGTATCCCCATCGAATCTCCACCGCTGTAAGAAACATTCGCCACAAAAATCGGTAATCTTGGCCATTTTATCGACCGGGGCCTGGTGCCATGACTTCCAGTGATGGAGACTCAATGGGAAAGTGCCAGATTCGTAAAAGCCGCTGAGGTCCCCTCTCATGTCGAGTTGATGTAACCCGGGGATGGCGGTCAGCTCCGTTTGTGTATGATTGTATATGCAGCCACTCAACAGGCCGTCTCCTTCTCTTGTGAAGCTCTCGGCTAAACAATCTTCGACGTGGATATCTAGCTGTTGCACAAGCGCCATGCTCATGAAGACACCGGCGCCTCCATAAGCCATGACGCCAAAGTAGTCTACCGCCCCCTGACTTTCGGAAAGGCCCCCGATGTAGGCTGGTACAGCTGGGTCATATGATGCTAAGAGCTGCGTGATTGAGTATGACGAGGGGAAAAACGTATCGTCGTCAATGATGGCGGCCCATTGTGTCTCTTGACTTGAATAATCGATCAGGTCCCGAAGAATCGCAAAATGCTGTTCATTAACATTGAATGAGCAGTTCCACGGACGAATAGCTGTTAGGCTGATATTGTGACTGTCATATAGCCACTCTAACGAAGTAAGGCTATCGTCTGTAACGGACTCGTCAACGACAATCGCCAGAAAAAGAGCACCTGTTCCAGACATCCAGTGAGAAATCTGAGGGACTGAATCTTGCAGGCGGGAGAGTGTCGTCGCTACGCCGAAAATCACATTCGAAAGATTGGCCGTGGGGAATGGCTCTGATATCTGAAATGGAATAGGCTCGCAGGACCTGGCCTGTTCTAAGGACCCAGATGATGAGATGCTATTGCACTCGTCATCAAGATCCAAGATGTCTGCTCTCGATCCCAACAATGGCCTATCGACATCGGAGACAGATCCACGTGGGTCAGTTTCGTTGCTATACACTCCACGAAGACAGCGCTTTCGGAAGACGACATTGCGAGTCAATCCATACTCCTTACGCCTCAAATAATCCAGATCGGGGGGGCAGGATTTGACTGCATGGAAGCCGCCCTGTGCTGAGATTGCAATGCCTAGGTCAAAAGGTAGCTCATATTGCCTTGTTCCCTTGTTATGTTCCCTCTTAGCAAGCAAAGTGAGAAGAAACACCGTGATCACAATGAGAATGATTGTTAGACTCCTGTGTGAGACTGGTGAGTGACAGCGCGTGATGAGCATTATGGATCATCTACTGTTCATGATCTTCACTAGAAAACGGGCCGATTTGGTGTAAGCGTTTTTGTCTTCTTCGAGGTCGATGCAACTAGATCCAGAATCAGCTCTGCTAAATCGAGAAGTCTTGATTATAGCAGAACTGGAGTTATACCCTTATCATCTCCTTGCAAGTCCCGGCGTGTCAGGGGAGTTCCTCCAGGGATACGCCCAACTGACGTCGCAGGTTGTCAACGCAAATCGCAGCATTTTCTCTCCTCCAAATTAGACATCGGATAGTAACGCACGATGCCACCCACTAGGGGCAGTGTAGAAACAAGATAACACATGTATTGATGCTAGCTAGTTACAATGTAGTATGGGGGCTTTTACTTCGTACATGCGACGAGCGGGAATGGACGCGTGTGCCGGCAGAAATAGAGCCGTGTTAGCCGAGCGCTTGGCATTGGCGAAAAAAAATAAATCCAAAAAAAATATTGATGGAAAGCGGAAAATGGGACGGGTGTAAATGAGGCCAAGAAGAATAAAAGGGAGAGGAGAGCCGGGGAAGAACACACCCTGGTTGAGATGATCTTGATGCTTCTTACTGAGCTGTTTCAATAATCTGGTGTATCTTGGAATCTGCATTGGCCAAGGCTCACCTTGTAGATACATGGGTAAAACCACTATCTACACGAGTAATGAGTCGTATCGTCAAAACTCCCAATTGCAGCCATCGCAAATTAACAACTAAAAATCCCGTTGGTGACGTGCATGTACGCGCAATCAATGCGCCAAACGGAAAAAAAGGGGGCCCACCTCAATTGCGATGTTCACTCCACATCCAATAACGAGGCGCGTTTCATGAGGCTAGGGCAGATTTTTGTGCTTGGCATCTTTTCTCCTTTTGTCGAGTGATAATTTTGGCCATCGCATTTGTATGGAGATTCTTGGGGTTGTCCAGTTTCAAGGGCACTTTGCCGTGAGGATCCCTATCTCTCGAGGTAATTTATATTATATACTCGTATGCTACCAAACTAGACGCCCTCAAGACCCGTGTGGGCTTATGTGGGAGGGTTTGAATCTACAAAGAGAGACAAAGTCTAGGTAAACTCATACAACTATTGAGTATATGTACAGACTCGTTGTAGATGCATCATCATCACCGGTACCATCGCCATCTATACTACCCTGCCCCGACGCCCATCTATGCCCATTTGACCTGCAGCCACCCCTTGACGTTTAATTGCCAACTCTCAATCAGCCCAGGCAGTGAGTCCATGGTGAGGATGCTCTTAATTTCGTCTTCATCTTCCAATACCCATCTCTTCAGCTTAGGCTCAAAGTCTCTTGACATGACTTCCGTCTTGAGCCCTGATATCCACCCCTGACCCTCTTTGATGCTCGCCTCTGCCGCCGTTTGCAAATCTTTAATTTTAGAGGCCAACTCTTTGGGAAGACTGCTCTTTCCTGATCTATCCCGTGCCTTTTCTTTCTCGTTGTGATTCAAGACCCACTGAGCACCCAATTTAATCGCCGCCGTCGTGTCTCGAAGCATCGCAATGTTGTGCATCGAGCCAAGCAATGTAACTGTACGCTCAATCGAAGACTCTCCGTTGTATAAAATCTGGCTTCGTTGGTTCTCTAGAGATAATTTCACGGCATCTAGTATCTGATGCAAAGTATCCGAAATATCGGAAGACCGATCAAAATCGATACAGAGAGACATTAGAGTGCAGAGCAGGCTAACAGCCTCAAAGTAGAGAAGCTCTGACTGGGTCATTTCATCATCTGGACCGACCAAGAACCTTGGGAAAGAGTTACTGAGGCGGGCAAATGTTTCGACAGTAAAAGTATGGTCGTAGTCCGAATTTGCCGCTGAGACCTTATAGCTAGCTGGTGGTTTATAGGTCAGCAGCTCGTGGAATGATTCGGCTAGCATGGACAGATGGCACCGGCGGTTCTATAGGTTTGTATTGTTAGCACCAACAAACACTGAATGCAAATGTAAGGGGCATTTCACTTACTGATGGGGCTGGTCCAAGCCGAAGATTGAAATGCATTGGTTGGATTGTACTGCTGTTCCAGGATGGAAATGACCCATAATCAATAGTCTGGATGAGATGCTCTTCATCATTAATCTCATCTGCTTAGTCGTTAGCTTACCTTCAAAATAAGTCACACCGCCCATAAAGACTTACTAAATCGCGGATCCAATGCCAGCTCGTGCGAAGTTTGTCCCAGAAATCTTTCTATTCTTCGCGCTTCCACCAGACTCATCGCTCTCGTACAGCTCAGTCGAAGGCGGTCGATGTACTTTGGAATGCCCATCACGCTGCTATAGCTTCCCGATTCGAATGCATCAATCAAGCGTCGAGGCATCTTTAATTTCAACGAAACTTGGTAGTGCGACTGGAGTAGATCCATGAGATGACTGCCCCAGCTATCGTAAGACGACAAGAGCGCAGGGGAAATTGTTGATAGGCGATCGTAAAAGACAGGGCCAAGCGAGTCGATGATGGTGCGCTTAACACCAATGACATCCCAAATATCGCTGGCCCGAGAAGCTGAGCCAAGCCGTATGTGTAGTTGCGTTAGAATAAGAGACAGCTGGCTATGGCCTAGGTTCTGAGCGAGCTGGTCGTCAAGTAGGAGAAGGGCACGAATGAGGTAGCGCGTTGCTTGTGGTTTCAAAGCCTGCCCAACCTGGCCTTCACCGAAAGCTAAGTTCAGGCTGCAAAATGCAATCAATATTGCAAGCTCTGGCATTATCTCGGCGCTGATTTTGGTATTTTTGTGCTCGGATTTTGTGATTGAGCTGTAAAAGGTTACGCCTGCCTGGGAAAGTCGAGAGAGGCAAGCACGGCAGAGCGTCGATTCCACAGTAGATTCACAAACCGCGCACCGGAGTTGTTGATTCTGGTCGCGGGATTTTGTTTTTCGATGCGTCAATAGTAGATATTGTGTTTTCAGTGCCAACAATCGAGTGCTGGCTACCTTAAAGTCGTTTGAGTCGCCATCTGCTAATTGAGGCAAATGATCAAACGCCAGATACTTCAAACCGGCAGCATCCAGGCTCTCCATCAACGTCTTCACATCACTGAAACACGCTGGGCTGGTATACTGATCATCAATGTAGTGGATCAATTCTCGAAGTCGTAATGATGAAGGGCAGCCATCTACCAAGTCACTTTCGTCACTTGGACCAAGACTGAATATTGCCAAAGCTCTTGCCAACAGAATATTGCGCCGGTACATGGGTCGCATGTGGTCAGACGATAATAGCTTTGCAAGTAGTTTCTGGACAATGTTTGCAGACCTAGCGTAATGAAGTTAGCAGCATTCTAGACAATGACTTGTTGAGTTACGTGGCACATCACTTACTCCGGATAAAACTCTTTTACATGGCTCGCAGCAGTAATTAGATGCCGCCACACGGCAATATCGGATGCAAGTAGGGTTAGCTGTCCGTCGGCATCGCAGTCGGACAGACATTCACTACAGAGATGGAACACACTGAGCCAATCACCATCTCGGCTAAATTTGGCAATGACGCGCAGGACCACCTCTTTTCGACCTTGGCGAAACTGCGTAACAGGAGAGAAAACAGGGCTAAACATAAGTTTGCGGAAGTCTTCAAAAGTGCCGTGTGTCTCAACGACGTCGTAGAGTAAGAGAACTTCTTCTTCCGTCTTTGCACGTCTAGTCGGAACCTTGACGGATGCCTCATTTGAGTCTGCCTCTGCCTAGAAGTGAAGCCATACTTAGAATTGCAATTGACCTGATTACTTCTGATAGTAAAATACCTGTTCTGTGGCCTGAGCAGCTCTCTCGATCTGCTTTTGGGCCAAAGTGCCGTATAATTTCCTTTTATCGGGCGTGGCCTGAGAACTTGTCTGTACCAATGTTAACAGATTGGCATCTAAGAAGCATACACAATTAAGCGCCCTAATTATACAACTCACAGAAAGAAGGTGGGTGATTACAATATTCCAGAACAAAAAATCTCTTTCCTGCGGAAAAGAGCGGTCGATGATGGCCGCAATCTGCATCTCGTGAGCTGCCTGTGCCAATTGCGAGACCGGATATTAAAGTCATATGGAATCCTGGGGCATTTACCTGTTGGGCGCTGACCAAGTCCCAGTGGAGCAAGCACGATTCGAGACAGCGCGTGGCGGCAATCTTGTCTTTCGGGGCAGCTTTCACGGCGCGCACTCTCAATGGTCCCAGAGTCTCGGCAAAATCGTCTTGGTCGATCAAGTTCGTTGTAGCCCACTCCATCAAATCAATGGCGTCCACATCCTTGATAGTGCTGCCATCCTTGACAAACTTCCAGACAGCAGCAACGGCAGCATACTTGGCACTGGGGTCGTCAAGTTGGCTCTCGGCACATATCTTGACAAACTAAGTCAAAGAGGCACTTGGTCAGCTCTGTCATGCTGACAACGTCTCTCGAACCTGAAACCAGGAACCGCGGATCTCACCTCATAGTACTGATCGTTCAAGGTCTTGGCTCGCTGGTCAGCAAGGCGTCTCACGACGGACCAGTTGCCGTCCTGAAAGGCCGACTGAAGCTGGAGATCGACCCCATTCCTAAGGCGGGGTCTCTGGCGATTCATGAGGAGCGTGATTTTGATATTTCCCAGCCACACGCTCTCGATCGCTTTCCGGTTCCAGGGCAGCAAATGGCATGAGAACTCTTGAATGGTTTGGAGGGGTTGATTAGGAGAGCAAGACTGCAGCTGCACAAGGCTGAGAGCGTAGCCACAGCAACCCCACCATTTGTGGCTGAGGCGTGGCGAGCACGATGAGGCTGCTACAGAAAACTTGAGGAGGAGCGTCTCTGCACTTTGTCAAGGTACTCCGTATATGTATCCCACATGGGATCCGGGGCCGGGTGATTTTTTATAAACATTTTTTCTTTTCTTTTTATATTTTAAACCCAATTTTTTTAAGAAGCAATATTTCATCTCTTGTTTTTTCCGGCAAGATGCATCTCAGGCATTTGGTCTTATTTCAGCATCCCCTGTCTCAGCGTTTGTCATATCGCCAGCCTTTTGCGGGTATGAATCATCCGCAATACATGTACAGATATGAAGTAGTTCGGCTTCCTTTTACACTTATTACTTTTCCAACAAACACTCAGCACTTCGTATCGCATATGATAGTCTATATGCCCCTGCCTTAGTCTGGGACAGGGAATAGGACGAAATCTTCCGTACCCAGTCGCCAAGGTGTCTGTCCGATCCACTCAAATTTCGGCAAGCTAGGTCGAGAGCATGACAGATCATTGACACTTCTACGGGGCCTGGCTTATCTTCTCCACATTTATGCTTGAAGATGCTTTACATACTGGTAGCTGTGGACGGCATATAACTTCAAGCTCGATGCCTGATATCCACCATCAAGAGGCGTCCTATTTGCCACTGAGCGTTGAGCGGGATTTTATGCATAATAATTATCCTAGAGTGACATATGCGAGCCAAGAATGAGTAGAAGCAGAGGCATATACTGAATTAGAACCTTCACTGCCTTCACTGTCAGTCTTATACTTCGTCCGTCGTACAGCCGCCAGCAATGTCCCAAGACGAAGTGTCGCAGAAGATTCCCAAACATGAGTACAATTTAATGATTGTCAAGCGACGGCGATTCCGTACAGCAAAGGCATGTTATCCATGCAGGCGAAGGAAGGTCATATGCAATCTCAGTCAGCCCTGTGATAGCTGCATCATCCGTGGACACCCTGATCTTTGCGACTACACTTTGGCTCCGAGTACAGATGCCTCGCGTAAAGCTGGCAACTCTTCTAGACCAGGCTCAGATACTGCAAGTGAAGGTGAAGCTGCGGTCGCAATTGCTGCAAATGACATGTCTCAAGGACTGTACATGGATCCGGTTGCACCGTACGACACCAAAGTTCATCTGGGTCCAGAATCTCTTCCTAGCCTTCTTGCGAAATACCAGAGCCTCAGCTTTCACCAGCAACTCCAGGACCAAAAGGATCCACAGATAGCTGCTTTTAATCCTCCAACTAATCCGCAAACCATATTCGAACTGCTCTGCCTACAAGATTCCAGTGCCGTAATGCCGTTTACTAATCTTTGGAGGCCTGATGACGGCCCAGAAATCATTTACAAGGCACTGCCTGAAGACCAAGAAATAAAAGGGTGAGATTTTAATTGCAGTTCCCAGTCCAGGCGTTCCAAACTAATGACGAAAAGTTATGTTCAGTTCTTCCAGAAATCGCTTTTCCGTGTTTTGCCCTTTACCATCAATTTTCTTCAATTTGAAGCTACTTTATCTCGTTTTCTTCATGAGCGGGCAAAACATCCAGTGAAAGCTTTACAAATCCGCCACCCGCGTGCACATTAACTTGGTTCGCACTGCTGTTCGGCATTCTCGCGTGCGGCACACAGCTTGGCTCCGACCAAGAATCCGAATTGATCAAAGCCCGTGTATTCGGTGAGTTCCACCGCAACCGCCTTCTTCAGTATCACGATACCTTCGGCTCTAACAAACATGAAATACATATATAGCATGCTGTTCATTTCAGTGCTTGCGGCTGAACAATTTTATCTGTTTCCCTGATATTCACACTATCCAAACTCTCATACTGCTTGTCAACTTTTTGCAAAATCAAGCAAATGCCGGGGCCTCTTGGTCAATCCTAGGTGAAATATCTCGCCAATCTCTAACCTGAAGGATAGATTGAGGATGCATGATACTAATTGGTTATATAACTATAGGGCTTACTGTGCGTCTCTCACAAACGCTTGGGCTTCACTGTTCCCTAGACCCAGATACTGTTGCTGCGGATCAAAAAGACGATGCCACCGTAAAGTACTACGTCTGGTAAATAATACGTGTCTATTTCGCTATAAAAACAGTAGACTGATCAGAATTACGAATGGCTAGGCGATCATTAATATGGCAAGATACGCTGGTTTCACTCTGTTATGGACGACCATCTTGCATTACGGTTCTAGAAGATATCCCGCTCAAACAACTGTCATCAGCATCGTCTCGCCTATTCTCTTTCACAAGCAGTTGCAATCACCTGTTCATCACGGCAAACAAAATTAGCCAAGCAACCAACAGGGCTAAATTCTCGGGGCAACAGCTTTCCCTCTTTGAGATACACGATTTCATGAATGTAATTGACAAAATTGTCGCGCACTCGACTCCGTACCTTCAGGATGTCTCAATATGCCAAAATCGCGACGATTGTATTCGGCATCATTTTTTCCGGGAATTTGTGGATTCGGTAGTGCTCTGTCTCTGCCGTCCGACAGTACTCTCATATGGCGATGCGTATGGCAAAGAACTCACGGACACCTATTTGAAGCGCTGCCGCTCCGTTCTTCACACATATCTGGAACTACTCAAACTCGCCTGTCCAATCAGGAGATCGTGGGTTTTTGTTCACGTCACACTCAGCTGTGCTTTGACTCTTGGATTGGCCGCAAATACTCAAAACGATATTTCCGATAAGGTTTTTTTAAAAGAATTCCTGGATACTTTCTCTCAAGCAAACATCTTTCCCAATATATCCTCATATCAAAATGCATTACAATTACTTCGAAAGTCATTGGGTACAAATGATTAGGTTGTGCATTAACGTTATTTGACGATATGCGTGGCCTGATATGTCGCAGATACATGAGACGGCTCGAACAAGAGGAAACTAAATCACAGAAACAGAGAAGAAAGCCATGAATCATGACACTAGAACTGCGTATCGATAAATTGGATATCATCTAGTTGCTAGCTGCCTTCTCACCTTCTTGTTGAAGGTATTGTGGTAGAGATTCCCCGGCCCGCCATTTGTAATGACTGCCTGGGTGATCCTCTGGCAATCTCTTAGACCCAATGAACACTTCCCTAGCCGTTGCGCCTTCTTTATCGACACCGCTTCGGAACACACCTCGCCTTCTCAGCTCGGGTAGAAGATATTCAATGATGTCCTCAAAACTACCTGGGTTTGTGACGTGAGCCAAGTTGAAGCCGTCTACTCCAGATACTTCAATCCATCTCTCTAGCTCATCCGCTACTGTTGTTGGACTACCTATAGCCTTTGCCCCAAGGCCACCGATGCTGAGATATTCTACAATTCTCCTTTTGGTCCATGGAAGATTGTCAGTGCCTGGAACTGTGTCTGACCATCTTCTGACAATTGACTGCAATCTTGAAGACTCAGTGAAGCGGAAATCTTCGTCATCTGAGTAGCCAGAGAGATCGACTCCGGTCCATCCACCGAACAGAGCCAAAGCGCCTTCATGGTCAGCGTACTGGAGATAATCTTCCTTCTTGGCTTGAGCTTCCTCGTCTGTTGCGGCAACGATAACATTAATTCCCACAATAACTTTGATATGGTCTGGATTCCGTCCTTCCTTCCGAGCTACGTCTCGTATATTATCGACAGTCTTTCTGACACCTTCTGGCGTCTGGCCACCGACAAATATGGCCTCGCCGTGCTTTCCTCCAAAGCCGTTGCCCGCCTCAGATACACCGGCTTGAAAGAGAAATGGGGTGCGCTGTGGAGATGGCTCGCAGAAATGGGGCCCAGGCACCTCGAAATATTTGCCTTTGTGGTGTATTTGAACAACACCGTCATTTGCAATGTAGTTGCCATTTTCGCGATCACGAAGGACTGCGTCATCCCGGAAGCTTCCCTCCCATAGTTTATAGAGCACTTCCATATACTCATGAGCGATGGCATATCTTTCATCATGAGGAATCTGCTCTTTTAGCCCGTGGTTGCGGGCCGCGCTGTCGAGATATGATGTGACGATGTTCCAAGCAACACGGCCATCACTCAGGTGATCTACTGTAGATAGACGTCGAGCAAGCGCATAAGGCTTCTCATACGTCAAGCTAGCTGTAACGCCAAAAATTAAGTTCTTTGTCACAGCAGCCATTGCAGGGACCAGGTATAACGGGTCATTGACTGGGAACTGAGCACCAGATGCTAGAGCCGGTACGACATTGGCAGGACCCTTGTATACATCGTACGGTCCGAGCGTATCTGCGATGAACATAGCATGAAACTGTGCTTTATCTAGGAGCTGTGCAAGATCCGTCCAGAAGGAAAGCTTCGTGTACTGATCGGTTTTATTTTTCGGATGTCGCCAAAATCCAGGAGATAGATGGCCCGGAGTGTTCATGACGAACGCGTTCAAGATAATTTGTTTCTTGCCTCGGGCTTGCCCGCCGGCAGCAGCAGTCGCTGTTGTGTTATCGCCCATTGCTGTCTCAATGCTATTATACAACGATGTTTAAAAGTTTTAAAAATACGAATACCACTTTGTGAGCTCTGCACAAAATAGCAGTGTTGGGATGTAGTACTAGTTTAGGATTGAGAGGCTTTTAAACAAGGAGTGGGAATACTGGCAAATGCCCTGACACATTATCTCGGCAATTAAAACGACCTCATTGGTCCCATTGAAACATCCTGGATTGATTGAACGAACAAAACTTCCTCTCAGTAACGTTGTGCGCAAGGAATGGTAAGGCTGATGTGCCGCTATAAAGTCGTCACACTAACCGCATAGCACGCAATACACACCATGATCTCACATCAACGGCCGATCTCGCATACTTGTGTTTTATCACATTTATCACTGCCCAGTAGAAGATCGCATTACGATTGACTTGTCATCCGTATCTCATTTAGCCGGACTATTTTATCAATTTTACATCGGCAAACATCGTTTGTGCTGCAAGTACCCAGGTCCGTTTGTCGGCCGTTAAAGAGGCCCTATCTCGCTTCATCACAATACCACGAGGGTTTGCGGGTAAGATTTGCGGCGCGCTTCTACTATATGATTACTGACCCATTGTATAACTAGAGGGGACAAGATAACGTCATTACTTCCCAATGCAACGTGCTGGGTTGATGGGCCTGTGATTTCCAAGATTTCCCGAAAATTGGTAGACCCAAGATAGAGCGAGATCTACTAGATAAGAAGTCGGCAATGGTCGATGCACGGTAATTAAGATGTCCTCGGGTATAATTGTCTCGACCATCTTTTTAGGTGTCTCAACCAGGGCCCAGTAACTTGGGAAACGTCCTTTCGCCCGCGGTTCGAGAAACCACTTCAATTCTCAGACAAATTATTACATCTAATCTTCACCATGTCGGTTCAATTGGGAGTCTCTGGGGTGCCAGTGATCCCCCAGGGGACGGCATATGGCCTCCTCATTGGGTTAGGTGTGGGCTTTTGTGGTGTCATTCTTGCTGCTATCAAAATACAACGGGCGTATCTATCAGAGGATTCGTCAACGTCGGAGATGTTCATGGTCGCCAATAGATCAGTGGGAACAGGGCTAACAGCGTCGGCGGTATTTTCATCATGGATGTGGATTAACGAGACGGTATTCTCTGCTGCTTTCTGTTACAAATTTGGGATGGCCGTTCCTTTTGTAAGATATCTTTCCAGATCCTATGCTGTCATAACCATTTTCATCTGACTGCGGCTGACCTGTGTTGGTTTACAGTGGTGGGCTACGGGATTGTGCTTTCAGATTGCCTTGATGGCAGCTCTCGGCGTATTGGCTAAGATTCGCGTGCCATATGCTCACACATCATTGGAGATTATCCGCATGCGTTATGGCAAAATTGGTCATATTGTGTTCATCGTGCTTAATATCACAAATAACGTCTTTGGATGCGCATCCATGATATTAACAGGGTCGCAGCTAATCTATGGTGTTTCTGGCATGCACTTTGTTGCAGCCACTATTCTGATTCCTCTGGGAGGTAAGCGTCACTCATGCACGTCTCAATTTCCAAGAAAGAGTATGTTATTGACATCAGTTGAACAGTGGTCCTGTATACAGCAGTTGGCGGCCTTAAGGCCACCTTTTTGACTGACTACCTTCACACGGCCGTTGCCTTGATCCTTATTATATATTTCACCTTGACTACTTTAACCCACGAAGCAGTTGGAGGCCTTGGAGGATTATATGACAAGGTTGTGGCAACAGCTTCAGAAAATCTCATTGCAGGAAATTATGAAGGATCCTTGCTCACAATGAAGTCCGTTGACTCGATTATTTGGGGCCTGATTCTCAAGTTCGGAAACCTCGCCCTCGTGGTCATGGTAAGATTCAACATTTCGCGTTCTCGCAATTCGCATTGCTAATTTCCTTATCTTACGTTATAGGATACGGCATTCTGGCAAAAGTCTTTTGCTACAGAGGTCAAGGCCACCGTCCCTGGATATAATCTTGCTGCGGTTGCTATATTCGGCATTCCCTGGGGTCTGGGCACTGTTATTGGTCTAACTGCAAGGGCTATTCATAACACGCCAATTTTTCCGACTTACCCTGGCGAATTCTCCCCAGATCTAGTTAATGCAGGGTTGGTGATGCCATATACCATTAAGGCTCTTATCGGCGATAAAGGAATCATAGCTTTCTTTGTTCTCTTATTCATGGCTCTGACTAGTACTGTCTCTTCTTCAATGATTGCTGTCAGCAGCATTTTATCATTCGACGTTTACAAAACATACATCAACCCGAAGGCGTCAGATAAGAACCTTATGAGAGTCAGCCACCTTGCTGTTGTTTTTCACACCATATTCATCACTGGCATCTCACTGGCGCTCAACTACGGTGGAGCTGATATGACATGGATTGGCTACTTTAGACCAATTCTCTCTTGCCCCGGCATTATTCCTCTGGGCCTGACCCTTGCTTGGTCAAAGCAGACACGGCTGGCAGCCATCGCATCGCCAATTCTTGGATTCCTCACGGGTCTCAGCGTTTGGCTAGCCACAGCCAAATCACTCTACGGAACTATTAATATTGCGACCACAGAAGCTAGCTTCCCTGCTTTGTACGGAGCCATTGCCTCATTTTTCTCGCCAGCTCTTTATTCAGTTGTCATTTCACTTTACAAGCCGGATACATTTGATTGGCGGCGATTTCTGCTTATTGAGTTGGCAGAAGCACCAAAGGTCGGGGGAAATGAATCGTCACCTTCAAGTGATGATCTACCCAGTGACTCCAAGAGTAATGGCGTTGTGGTTTCAGACCCACCAAGTGAAGATATATCTGTGACTGCATCTGATCCAGAGAAGGCGAAAACTATTGGCACTGGAGAAAAGAGCACTGTGAGCGTATCCACGAATAGCGATATAAGCACACTTGACACATTAGACCTCGACAATGTGCAACATCCATTTGACGAGAAGACGTTGCAAGAATTATATCGATGGTATCGCATTGCATGGATCTTCTTTATCGTGGTTGTTCTCATCACTTTTGTCGCATGGCCGATGCCATTATATCGCAACTACATCTTCACAAAATCCTTCTTTTCTGGTTGGACCACTGTCGCTATTATATGGCAATTTCTGGCATTCTTTGCGGTGGTCATATATCCTCTATACGATGGAAGACATGCAATTACCAAAGCGTCCCGAGGTGTTTGGGGGGCGATTGGCGGTAAATTTAGCAAGACATGAACGGATAACGGCAATGGAAGTGCTAAATAGATTAGACGCACGTGGCATAGCTTGCATGTTTATAGTGGAATTAATACTAGTGCTTATCCTGTTAACTAGTATTTCTTCGTATATCGCTAGTCGATATGCAGGATTTCGTTTTCTCAAAGAGCTTGCGCATCTTTATTTTGACGCGTTACATATGAGGCAGGTAAATCATCCACGGGGGTGGGGCGGCGCTATTGAACGGTATACTAGCAGGTGATATAATTTTCGCTATGGAGATGTAGGCTTATACTAACTCATCAATAGATTCTTAAGGGATAGCGTAACGCCAGGATTATCGAATGATCTAGTCGCTACAAGCACCATTGATCATACAACAAATTATGACTTGATCGTCAGGAGACAACGTACAATTCTGAAATATTCGATCCATGTACAGTGGTTAACCTTTTTATTACTTCGCATTCAATCTCGTTTACCAAGTACACAACGAATAATGTGCATGGAAGTCTGTTTATAAATTTATATTCCTAAATATTCAACTATGTGCACAAAGTCAGGAGAGAGCCTATTTACAGCGAGAAAATATATAGAGAATTGAAATCAAAGAAAGGTCTCCCCTCTCGCTCAATCATGCCAACTCAGCTAGCCTACTTGGCAATAGACATTTAGCACTGGCCATCCACGTTGCAGAAGTGCCTATATATCATTAGTACAAATTTCTTAAGCCTAAACAGGCAGAACAGGCAGTACTTACCACTCAATGTTAATGGTACCGGTAGTAGCACCGTTAGTCAGATAGCTGAAAGCTCCGCGAGACAGATCAATGCTGTCGGCCGTTTGACAGCCAGGGCATGTGTCCTCGACAGTGACAGTAGTGCTCTTGCCAGCACCACCAACATTGTCGTTGCTACCAGTGTTGGTGATAAAAACCTTGCGGCCACAGTACGCGGGGGGATAATTGTAGCCCTGCCAGTTGTAGGTAAGAGCCGCAATGTAGTCGCTGTCAGAGTGGTACTGGCCACAGGATCCAGCGGCACCCTCCTGATCGTAAACGGTACCGAGACCGTAGTGGCTGAAAGTTGTATGTTAGCAAGTCCGAGGAAATTCGCTGAAAAATATTAAACCTCCAAAAGTTTCAAAACTCACTTGGTTCGCTTGGCCTCAGGAGCAGATCGAACACGAGTAGGCTCGGGGAGTGCGCTGACAAGGCTGGCAGCAGCGGCCAGAATAACAACGGCGGTCTTGGAGAACATTGTGAAGGTTTGGTGTTTAGTCCTTGAACAGATATTTATAAGAGCAAAGACGCTGATTTATGAAGCCTTGTGCAGAGTTGTTAATGCGAGTGATGTGTGAGATGGTTGAGACAAAGGAGGTAGAGATCGCCAGGTCTATATATACTCGTTGCTCTCGTCGATTTCCGACTCCCTTGACTGACCTCACTATTGATTCATCATCGTTAGATACCTTCTCGGATATCGCCAACCTTGGCACTCAGCGTTTCGTGGACATGCTCAACCCGGAGAACCCGACGTATGGTCCCAACACCATGATGCATTCGGTGTAAGACGTCGAATTTTTCCGCTAATGCGCCTCAGGGATTTACACGCGGGAACTAGGCAGGGCGAACGGCCATGCCCATTGTAAGCAAAATGGACCACCTTTGGCTCTAAACAGCAGTTAGTTTATTGGGCGATGGTGTTTTGGGAAGGTAGATAAAAAAAATCAGGCTGGACTAAGGCCTGTTTTCTGTAAGGCGCAGGTTGCTGGATAACTAGATCAGACAGAAGCAAATTGTTTCTAGACTAAGCCCCTTGACTCAACATGCTCATGAAAAATATTTCTCTATTTTTCCTCCCTTTTTGCAGGGGTACGTAGTTCTGTGAACCACAGATCTTGATCCTCACGGGATGCTCACGGGTTGTACGACGAAGCTTACTGGTGGATTTTCTTGGCTCGGGAGTGCTGCTTAATGTTTCCTCTTCAGGTCTGCCAAGAAGTCGAGACTAACAAGGGCTGGGTGTCTACAGTTTAAATTACTAAAAGCACATAGCGTCGCTAGACATGTAAGAATCGTAAAATACCACAAGTATATATTAATCGTATACGTAAATCTAAGTCTAAACCACAGTGCAACTCTACTTTGTAATGTCGCATTGAGCACAACTGTCCCCCCCTCTTTTTCTTTTTAGTAAACCACAATGTTTTAGTCGAAAAGGATGCAGTCTAATGAAAGCAACAAAATGATGAGCTGATCCAAGACGGCTGCGTTCGGGATACCACCACATTCTTAATGCAGAAGCCGCATAGAAGTCTCATATATTTCACTAATTGTGTTACTTTCATCCCATAGCCTTGCACATATTTTAGCGTTTTTTTTTGCAGTACTGTTCATGTTCGCGAATTCTGTTCTCGGACAGGAATGGCTGAATTAAATTTGCGTAAATACAAACCATCGAAAATGCAGAGTCTAAATGATCAAAATATTTAATTAGAAAAATAAAAGCTTTTTATTAATGAAAGGATACAGTAGTCTATCAGAGAGATGGGTTCTTTCTACGAGTAATGACAGTAATGTCATGAAAGCCGTAAGAGAGAGATTTCGGCCGAGTGCTGCCTAGTGCTGCCGAGGAAATAGGCTACTCGTACGAAGTAAGGGCAGGCGATTACGGACACGTACGGGGATCCGAAAAGCACAGACAAGGCATTGAATATTTAGATGTGGCATGGACACTAAACGGCTAAACACGAGCATTTACCAATACCCTGAGAATCACACCATGGTTGTACTTGTTTGTATATTGCTGCTCTTAAAAACATAAACGGTCTTTAGCTCAAATTCCGATCTTTCCGCTTTACGGGGGTTCCACCATACGAGGCAAAGGCTGGCCACAAGCTTAATGCAGGGCAATTGACCTACAATTGGTAGCAATTTTCAGGCGCTGTATGAACCGAATGAATCCTCAAGCGAAATGGGTTAGCATATAATCGCAGCCAAGCTTCCAAGAGATCATAAATTCCCCTGAGTGCCAGTTGACGAGTATTCCGTTTATCCATTATCCCAGCTAGTGCGGCATGTCTAGTGTGGCAGTGCCTCAGGGGTCTCGTACTCATCAACACGGTAAGATCTGACTGACATTATGCGCGGAGATTTGAAATGAAGACACGGACCATCCACAGGCTGGAGGCATTTCAGCCTCAATTCCCATATGTTCAGACCGAGTTGCTGGTCCTTTGTACAAGCTAGGAAGAAGAGAATTCACGCGATTCAAGTTTCAACAATTACTGCCAAAATGATTCACGCGATGCTCATCATATCGTTAGTAGTAGCGGCATTTGTTTAGCTAGTTTTGCCGAATGCTGATATCTTGGCGATCCGGCCATCTGTCAAGGGAGGGGCGTAATCCTGTAGATCCGGCAATGGCTAGATGAATTCTTGTAAGCGCAAAGTATTACTTCATTAACCAGCGAGAAAGCTGAACAGCTGTGCCAATGACTATGAAGGTGGTCAATATTCTCTTATTCTAACGCTTTGTCTTTCGTGAATGCGCCTCCTTTCACCGTTACGGTAGGCTATGGAAAAATTGGCCGGTCTTGTAAACACAGGGTACATGTCACTTCTGGCAACCGTATGCAGATACCCTGTAATGGAGGTTAGATGGGCGATAATTACAATCAAACGCGAAAGACGCAGAACAAAAAGAAATTTCATCATGTTCATGTATGTTGCATCTCAAATTATATCTACGGAATGGAAATATAGGTAGATAGCTTGGTAGCTTTACCCTCTTTATTGTAAGCTCGCGATGAAAAGTAAACTCGGGCCTACAAAATATGGCCACTTTCCTTTGTGGTTTATTTGAGGAATGAATAAGGTACTGCATTGGCCCCAAAGCTACATGAGCTTGGTACCTGCACTAAGAGCTGTATTGGTCGATACACTAGTATTAAAAGAGTCAAGTGCAATATAAGCTATCAAGCCAGAAAAACTCGCAGAGAAGCTCGATTAGCTCATCTCTCAACGACACAGAGTATGAGGTCGTATAGAGCACACGTATCAGGTGTGCCCTACATTAGAGTGAACAGTAAATGCATACATAGAATATAATAGCAATTAGAAACCACTATGGCATCATGATTCAACTGAGGCTTATATTGATTGCTACTAATGGTCCTCCTTTCTTCCTCTTGCCCGCGTGCTTGCGTTTTCCGACACCGGCCATTTTGTGGTCTGCCGATGGAAGCCGGTCACGGGACCGGAGTTTCTCCACAGATGGGCGACAAGCAGCCCAACTGCTTTGGATGATTCATCCATCGTTGAGATTGCACCGACTTCAAGCGGCCGTGATTTCGCATAAGTTTCTGGTCATTTCAGCATTCTGTGGTTCAGTTCTAAGTAACATCTTATAATACTCCATTCAACAAGTTTTAATTCCCAGGTACAACCATGGCAGCGTCATTGCAGAACAGCAAGCTGGCCTTTATTGGCGGGGGAAACATGGCTTCTGCCATCATTGGAGGACTAGCCAGCCAGGGAATCAACAAGCAAAACATCATTGTATCTGAGCCTTGGGATGTCAACAGAGAGAAGATTGCGGCCACAGGTGTTCGGACGACCACATCTAACATCGAGGCTGGTCAAGATGCCGATCTCATCATCATTGCCGTAAAGCCTCAGATTACCAAGACGGTATGCCAGGAGCTTGGTGGATCCTGGTCTCACCGTACCACTTTGCCAATTGTTGTTAGCATTGCTGCTGGAATCACTCTCGATAGCTTGAGAGACTGGCTAAAGACTAACGAGGGAAAGACTGCGCCAATTGTTCGTGTGATGCCAAACACACCTGCTTTGGTCGGAGAAGGTGCATCAGGGCTCTATGCAAGTGAAGATGTCAATGAAAAAGAGAAGCAGCTTGTTAATGCACTTCTTGGGAGTGTAAGCAAGGCTACTGAATGGGTAGACAAGGAAGAGTTACTCGACGTGGTAACCGGATTGTCTGGTAAGCTGCCCCATACATGCTGCTACAAAGAGCCTAGCTAACACAAGTATCAGGCTCTGGACCAGCGTACTTTTTCGCCATGGTCGAACATCTTATTGCTAGTGCAACTGCTTTGGGGCTTCCAAAAGAGCAGGCTACTCGACTGGCAAAGCAGACATGTTTGGGAGCTGGCCAAATGCTTGTCTCATCCTCAGAGGAGCCAGCTCAGCTGCGCAAGAATGTCACGAGCCCCAATGGAACTACTCACGCTGCTCTACAGACTTTTGAATCATTGGGCTTCGACGAAGTTGTTAACAAAGCCGTCAAGGCCGCTACTTCACGATCTGCTGAACTGGGAAAATCATAGATGGAGAGTATATAGATAATAAAAGCACTTTTGATTATTTCTCGGGGGGTATTGAGTAAGAATGTAAGTCGGCCTAATTAATCAAATCTAGCTGAAAAAGGATAAGACAAGGAATATCACTGGGTCCCCTTCTCGGCCTTATCCTCTTGGCTTGAGGTTTGCATAGAAACACGGCGGCCAACAACGTCCTCAAAATCTGCCATGACTAAATCTTGCTATAATTGCGTTTGTTAGACGAAAATTATTTGATTAATCATAGAAATATGGCTTACCGGGCCTAAAAAAGTTTTCCCGTAAAAAAACCAATATCCTGCAACGACCAGGGCAAAGATGCCAATAACAACGCATACGTAATCTATACAGGGTCATTAGATGTTCTCAATTTATAATGAATGAACATGAACACTTACTCATATTATTTCCGGTAACAGGAAGGGAGGTAGGAAAACAGAAGAACTGTAGATGATGTCAGCGGGGTCAGTTAGGCCTTTTAAAATACAAGAAAACTCACCACAGAAGTGACAACTACGTAAATTGCTCCAATAATATTCACAATTAGACCAAATGTTCTACCCAGCTTAAAGTGGGTCTTTGGAGTCTGGTACAGGTCGAGCACCTTCCGTCCACGGATGAGGAGGACTATGATCGGAAAAGCGTAAGAGACGTTCAAGAATATGGTGCAGGACGCGACATATGCGCTGAAAGCTACTGCTGGTCCTAGATATAAGAGGCCAAACAGGATATTAAAGACGAAGCAGAACATGATGGTTCGGACTGGCACGTTCAAGCCTGCCTGGATATGAGCAAAGTAGTTGTGATAGACTATGCCGCGGTCACGAGCCATGGCGTAGAGTAGTCTGCTGACGCTGGTGATGCTAGCATTTGTGCCGTTGATAAAGCAGATACTGAGCATCAAGCTGAGAATAGTGGCAGCCGCTCGACTCTTTGTTGCCTGAAGAATGAGTTCGACGATAGGCATACCAGTCGAAGTGGAAAGAACGGTGTCGACGTCGACAAGACAGAAAAGGACGACAAGAATAAAGGCAAATCCTCTGAGATTGGTTTATTAGCCATGTTCCGAGTCCATAATATGGGATTAAACTTACGTGACACCGCCAATGACAATGGAGTACATCATGGCTCTCGGGGCATCTCTGGATGGATTTGGCATCTCTTCTGTCATGTGGAGAACAACATCGAACGCAATAAGGGAGAGGGCGGACTGCAATAGGCCTAAGATCCAGGCCATGCCATCGGACCAACCAGTCTCATTGTCGTAGTTTGTGAAAACGAACTCTGCGCTCGTCTTGTCTGACATGGAAAGCAAAACAATGCTGATAATGACGACACCGAAGATGGACCAGTATACTATGTTCATGTTATTAGCTATCATACCGATATTGACTGTTTCAACCCCCTCTCGAGTTGACTTACAAGCAGCATCATTCCATCTGCCTAGTATCCTATTTCCCCAAATATTTGCAACCGTCGTAAAGACGAGAATTGCCACAAATATTCCGTATGTCTTCGCCGCAGTGATTTGATACGACCCGTTTGAAGCTACCACTGCTGCGGCAGAAATAAACTGGGCTAAAGCATCTAAGATTAGCAGGGCTCATATAAGTCGGTGTAAGTTGCGGGTGGCAAATTTTGTTCTTACAGCCAAAGTAGTCCTGCACGGTTACTACAACAAGCCAACCTACTATGTTGGCCCATCCAACTACAAAGCTCTATAGCAGGGTTTATTGTTAGTGTACAGGATGCAAGATATTTTGATGATTGAATCTTTGGACTTACCAATGGTTTTCTCCATTTTTCTGTGCAGAGAGCGTATACAAAGTGGTATTGTCCTCCAGCTGTTGGCCAGATGGCACTGAGTTCGCCAAGGCTGGCGGCTACACAAAAGCAGCATAAGACGCAAAAGATAAATCCATATAGCAGTGCCACAGAGCTGCCGGAGGGTAGGACAAGCCCTATTGAACCAGCAAGTGCAATCCAAGTGCTATGTTAGAGGTTAGGCACCTTGTCCGACTTGGCCAACACAAAGGAAGAAAGGCATATAGACGTACTTGAGAATGGCAAAGGCCATGGCCATAGTTGACAGGGTTGACAACCGGGGCTGAAGAGCCCCGTCACCCGATGCTGCGGTGTTCGAACCGAAAAGCGCCATTGTTGAATACACCAGACAAAAGTGTTGGTGAAGAAAAGAAAATAGACAAACAATGAATGGCCAAAAATTCGAGGCGGTGATGGGCCTGATTTGTATTCACCGACTACCTCCAGTTCTCGGTCAAGAAAGCGGGCTCACTGGAAATCACGGAAAGGACATGATATCCGCGCCTCGTACGCTCCTATTTTATCAGAGGCTTTGGCAGATTGTCATAGTTTGACTAGCCGGGATATCTTGCATCAACGTCCTTTGATACGGATAGAGGAATGTTGAAGCTTTGTTCAGTGACAACTGGTGGCGATGAAGCTTCAAGTGTCTCGAACGACGATACGAGCGTGGGAGAGTTTCCTAAACGGGCAATTTCTCGAGAAACTTACCAAGTGTTTCCCCAGACCAGAACAACCAACCCACTAAAACGCGGGGTAGAGGATTGCCTATCTAGATAAATGCCCTGGTTAATCGATGCTGATTACAGCCTCTTTCTCGGAATCCTGCCTAAACAAGGCAAAAAAAGAACATGTGGGCTGTCGGGAGGGGATAGTAAAAGTGGTTTATCGCTGCGGTCCGGAGAGCCTCAAACCAAATGTGGGTATGGGGATAGATAGCATGGGGAAGATCCGTACCGAAATGCCAGCTAATCTATAACAGGTGGAGTTGCGCGTGGAGCGCGGACCGTAACGTCGTTCAGTTCCCGTTCTTTCGGTAACACGGTGACACACAGAGGTTTGTTCATGCAGCTTGAGTGATGCGGAGAGCGCCACGAATATGCCTAGAATCAGGAGTGTCGTCTTGGCTGCTGTCCGGACTCCTTTCTTTAATGTAGAGAGATGACGAAGAAACACATGCGCGCGCGGGCTGAGGGAGACGCTGTGCTTTTATAGAGCCTAGTATTATACATACATAAGCAGATACCCCGGACGCACACTTCAGGGGTAAGAGAAGATAAGAGCCGTTGTTAGTTGCTGTCGACCAACGTTATGTTGCATCTAGACCATTATAGGAGTTGCTTCCGTCTATCGGCAAACACTGCTGCATACATGTTATCGTCGGTGCTTGTCTTTGATGCCGAATTGATGCTTGGCCCGTGATTCTGTATCTGGGGAAGTGGATCAATCGATTGCTCCACCAACAGCTTGTGGATTAATAACTGATAGATAGCCTTTTGCAATATCGTAATTGGTTTCTTCGTCGGTTTAAAGTGCTTGCTGTTGAGTGGACCGATATCTATCTTCTCCCACCGACGCTTGCGGCCCGCATGCTATATCGGGCAATTTTGTGAGAAGGCAGCGAATGGTGCGCCCAACACAGTAATTTGACATTTTGCCCCTCCGGGTTAAAGGGCGCCGATTCTCAAAATATTACCGCTTGGAGCGAAATTCACAGTCCTTTATACGGGTTTATGACTTAATTGTTGAATTCCCACAGAGAACACCCACAATGGTCTATCTTCGCTCTATAAACACATATTAATAGCTGAAGTGCGCCCTATGCTTTGTAGAAATGCGTATTCGCGCCGGACTGCCTCTTTCGCTCGCACCTTATCAGCTATCTTTTAGTGACCGCAGCACTCAATGACATCCAAAGACGGTTACTCGTGGACAAAAGCCCAAGGCCTTCGGGCCGGGATTCCATCTATCGGTGTGATTGAGCCGCCTTCAAATGTCAAGAGCGCTGATACAGTCTACGATGTTATTGTTGTGGGTGCGGGTTATTGTGGTCTCACTGCGGCTCGCGATGCCAGTTTAGCAGGTAATAATCAATGCTACACCAGCAGGAACTGTGTCTTAGTTTCTAAAAAAACAAAAAGAAAGCTGACTTTTTCTCTAATAGGCTTAAAAGTACTGTTGCTAGAAGCACGCGACAGAATTGGCGGTCGGTCATGGTCATCCAACATTGACGGATACCCGTACGAAATGGGCGGCACATGGGTATTTTGGGGACAGGCCAATGTATGGCGCGAGATCGCGAGATACGGCATGCAAGACGAGCTAGAGATATCTTACGATTTTTCAAGAGGAATCAATAAGTATTTATTATCAAGTCCACAGGGTGTACAGAGTTTCAGCCACGAAGAAGAGGTATTGCAAAGCTTTTATTCCCGCCGTTGGCTTGCCAACAGCCTTCAGATATCCTTATAGAAGCTGACCACATCTAGGACGCACTCATGCAATCTTCACTTGCCAAACTCGTCAACGTTGATGGATGCCTGGGTCGAAATGTCGTGCCTTTCCCCCACAGCGGTGTCCTCAGTCCTGAGGCTCGCAAGTACGATCATATGTCTGTCGCCGACCGGATTGCAGAAATTAAGAATGATCTTACTCCCAACGAGCGCCTTTGCGCAGAAGCATTCGTTCTTCTCTGCAGCGGGGGTACTCTTGAGACGACGAGCTTCTATGAGTTCCTCCACTGGTGGGCACTGAGCGGCTATTCCTACGAAGGCTGCATTGACTATCTCGTCAAGTATAAATTCCATGGGGGCCAGTCGTCATTTGCGATCCATTTCTTCCGCGAGGCTCTGGCTTCTGGCAATTTGACCTATGCTTTCAACAGTCCGGTTGCAAGTATCCAGCATGGAGGTAACGGTGTCCAGATCACAACCCGGTCTGGCACAACTTTCCAGGGAACCAAGATGATCTGCGCTATTCCCTTGAATGTCTTGAACGATGTTGCGTTTGATCCACCCTTGGCAACAGGGAGAAAAGCAGCTGCTACCACTGGCCATGTCAACCAATGCGTCAAGGTTCATGCCGAAATTAGTGATCGAGATCTTCGGTCGTTCACGGGTATCAGTTATCCTCATAATGGGCTTATCTACGGCTTTGGGGACGGAACGACACCAGCTGGCAATACGCACGTTGTGGCGTTTGGCGGGCAGCATAATCATTTCCACCCAGAAGAAAATGTCGAACATACAATGGCGGCGTTCCAAGGATTCGCACCCATGAATATCGAAAGATTGGTGAGCAGGAACTTTCGGGATACGGTAGAAGACATCGACCATCGGCTAACATGAGCAATTTAGGTCTTCCACAACTGGTCCAAGGATGAATTCGCAAAAGGAGCTTGGTAAGCACCGAAATCTTCTCTCTTTCCCCTTCTTCTTCTTCTTCTTCTTCTTCTTCGTCAAGCTCATGGCTGACATAACTTTTTCCTGAAGGTTTTTCCCAGCACCAGGTTTACTATCCACGCATTTGAAGGATATGAGAGCAAGAGAGCGTAACATCGTATTCGCATGTTCCGACTGGGCATTGGGGTGGCGTAGCTTCATTGATGGCGCCATTGAAGAGGGAGCCCGCGCTGCTATCACCGTACGAGCTGATTTCGCCGGTCGATCCAAGCTGTGACAGACAGGCTGGCCGGCTGGCCGCCGCGAGAGATATATCTGAAAGGACAAAAGGAAGAAACCTGAATGGAGAAAAATACTGCATATAGCGAAATGAATAATACACCCATTAAGAGCATCATTTATTCTCACATAATCAAGATCGGGCGCTGTCGGGTTACTACTTCAGTCCATCTCTGAGAGCCTTGGTTCGCCCATATGTGCTCTAGACTTTGGACCGCGATTGGAATAGTGCCAAACTCTGTGCAGCTGTAGAGACTTTGTAGTCGATTAGAAAAGAATTCCCGATGTTCGGGTAAGATGCTCTCCGCAGCAGCTACAAAATATGTCCAGACCAGAGCGTGGCAGCCATCAACACTTGGCTCTAAATCGAGAACCGTCTCTCGAAGTCGCTCTACTGATTGTATGGACTCTTCCTCAGATATGAGGTGTAGGGCGCGATTTCGGTATAAGTCGCAGGCCTGCCGAATAGCCTCTTTCATGACAGTAACATTGGCATACTGCTGAGGATCTTGGCTTAGTGACGGATACGAAGACATGAAGTCTAGGTAGTAATCAGGGCGTTTCGATAAGGTTTGTAGTCCTTTAGTTTCACTGGATAGCGGGAAGCCAAACAGTTCGAACCTGGGTAATTTGATGCGTCAGTTTACTGCTGTCTTTGTGTAGAAGGTGCATTTTGAACGACTTACATTCGTGTTTGTTCTCTGATAAACCCTCTTGTAGTCATTGACAGAGACTGCACAGAGTCGGATGATTGCGCTAAATTCGAGAGAATCTCCAGTAGGTGCACGTAGTTGTTTGCGCCCGTGATTGTTTCCCCCACTAGCAAAACAAGGATGGTCGCCCATGTTGATAGGCTGAACAGTCTCCTTGGCTCCAGTTGGAGCGAGTCGCGGAATAGTTTCGATAAAATGGCTTGCTGGCCTACCTCGGCTGCCATTCGCATATGTGGCGCCCTTTGTGACAGGTGGAAAGCTGCAATAACGGATATAGCCTGCCCAACAAGCTCATCTTCACATGCCAGAGGAAGCAGAATGTTGCGATAACCGTTGCCACTGAAATCAAAGACAACCATTTTAGGTGCAATGGATTCGGAAACTGCGATTCGAAGAAATCTTGGTCAGTAGCTGTCATCCGTGTCATCAATGGAGCTTGGGTAAGATAACCTTACAATGGTTGAAAAATAGCCTGACTTGGGGAGATAGAGCTTGAATGGCGGGCTGCGGGCGAGAAAGTTGCATCTCCCTTGGCCCAACCTCTTCCACATCATCTGGTAAGCTCTCATCCGGAGAATCTGTATCGGACGTAGGCATATCTGGGCGAGGAGGGCCAATGACAGAGTATTCATCTGAACCCTTTGGTGGAGTGGTAGAACTTCGGCGAGAAGACAGCCTCGCCGTATCCGGCGAAGACCCCGACTGTTTGCTGGTTACGGTGACCCATCGATATCGGCTTGGTGCTCGCGACGCAACCTTAGCATCATCGCCAGCAGTGCGATTTGCGGATTGTGAGGACCGTGGAGAGCTGCTATATTTCATGTGGGAGCTGAACCGACACTCGATGCCTTGGCCAGAACACTTGATCCCCTTTTTGCAGCACTTGAAGCATTCGGGCTCCGTCTTATCGCAGCGCACTCGGCGCGTGCGACACTCGAGACAACCTGGTCTAGGGTTAAAATTCACGCATCGCGCAGAGGGGAAACGGATAGACAGAGATTATCACGTACCGTTGTTTCTCTTTGCTAGCGACATGACGACGTAGCATGAGGATGGCCGTATTTGCCACTGGAGCACGCCGGGAACAGGGGGAATTATCAAGAAAGGCCAGCGATAGCCCAATGTGATAGGAGCTAGAGGGGCTGTTTGGCGCAGCTTTAATTAACCGCGATGGCAGGGCAGGGCAAGGCAGCTGGACAAGGGGCGAATTCGGCCCTTGATAGGGAGGGTCAAGAAATTACGGAGTACGAAGCACGGAACGCGGCGTGGAAGATGGAGGAATGCGGAGACGCCTTTGCTTTGTGGGGGAGCCGTCACGTCCGATAGTTGCTAGTCCCAAAAGAAGGCGAAGGTTAAGACTCGGCTCTTCAGGTCCGCGGCTTTATAGATAAGGACGCTGGCGCATCGGCATTAAAATAAAAAGGGTCCAAGGTTGGCATCAATCTATCCCTATGAGGCCGCTAGTGGTGGTACCTCAATCGTATCTTGAGCCATTTCCGCGCTTTAGTGCTATAAGTGTCACGATGCCGTAAGCTTTGTTGCGTTGAGGTTGAGTAATGGTAGTTCTCGTTATCATACAAGTATATCGAATCCGGTGATACTCCGTGTACCCAACCAAAGGCTAGACCCAGAACGCCACCGAAGATTTATAGATGCTCGGATATTACTATTCATACAGGTTGAATCAAATTCCCATTCATGTCAAAGTCTAGTGCTTAGGTATCTGACTTTGTGCTTGGCGGTGGGCGCCTCAGAGAAATTCTACTAGATAGTGCGTGTACTTGTTTTCCTTTTCCTCAGTACCTTAATGCGAATTACAGTTTTTTTTTTAAAATGAAAATTATTCGGATCTGTATGTTCTACTAAAGTTAGGCACAAAATAAGTAACATTCTAATAAGGTTTAGATAGTACTAATCCATTGGACGTCATATATGTAGCTGTTTCCTTCATGTCGTGTGCTCATTGATAATAGGACCCAGCCACGATTCATACTCGTCGGCGCTTGTGCCATTATTGCCGTAACGCAAAACGCGCAGCAATGGCCGGAAAGCACCAGACGTGATATTGAAACTCGTGCCGTTCTCGTACATGAAAAGTGGCCATTCCAAGATAAACCCACTAAGAACATTAGGATAGGGCCAGCCCACAACGGCTTGGGGATCTATGCCAGGAGGGATGTCGCCAATGGCCCACTGCGATAATATTCCATAACATGGAACACCAAGGAAGCCCTCTAGTAGTGGCAGGTCCACGTCTGGAACATCAAACTTGACAGACGGATCAAAACCATAGAATGTTGGCACAAAGCTGGTGTTCACAGGCACAGCATCTAGGCGTACCAGATTAGTGGGCTGCACGATGATAAAGCCAGTGACGGGCACATTTAAGTCGGCCGGTATAGAGCCGTCGCGGCCCAATATGCTATAATTGCCAATGTTGACTTCACCTGGTTTCGTTACATCCGGTCCCACGAAAGGGTTATCGTTTCCTACCCATGCCGTCGTGTTGTGCCCAATGTAGTCCACATCATTTCTAGTATACGGCACCCCAAGATATGGCACGACGTAGCTGCTGCTGTCGGTATCAATCTTAACATAGCCAGAGTAGATAGGTTCTGATTCTGGATGTGACTCTTCTGGAGCCGTAAACTGCACCTCTACCGTCGTTGATTGACCGGGCTGCAAGGATAATTTCGACTTGGAAAATTGGGCAGTGGCGTACTTGGCCTCATGACCCAGAGTAAATCTTAAGAACGATGCTTCAGTCCCTCCAGTGAAATTAGTCAAAGTGCGAATATACGAAGCGCCCGAATGGGAGACGGAGTAGACCTTGACTTTCTTGGAGGTGTTTTTGATGGTGATTGTCTGTTTTGCTGGCTTTGGCGAATCGAGTAAACTCAGCTGGGACGGCGAAATTTGGGAGTCGGCGGCAACCGCTGCATGCGCATTAATTAATCCACCTCCCTGTTGTGTGACGGAAGAAATAATGTTTAGATTTTGTGCTTTCATGGGCACTGCAGTTGACTGTAAAAGTGAAGTGATCTCCGCAATGCTTAGATCTGGTCGCTGCGACTTGAGCAAAGCATAGACCCCGGCCGTGAAGGGCGTGGCCATTGAGGTACCTGATAATACCGCATAGCCCCCAGCTGAAAGCGGGAATGTGGAAAGAATGTTGCCTCCAGGAGAAGAAAGTTGAGGCTTCAGTGTCATTTCTACAGTCGGGCCGATGGAGGAGAAATAGTCGATGGTGTGGCCAGCTGGACTGGGAGAGTCTTGGACTGTAGAAGACTTGAAGCGCAGTGTGTACTCTTTCCCAGAATCAAGGCCAGCGATATCTTTAAGTATTTGTTGTGATTGACTATATCCAAGGAAGAGAATGGTGAATGGATCTGTTGTCCCTGGCTCTTCCAAAAGAATTGGAGTGTCTGGGTCATCGGTGTAGTATATGACAGTTGTAACGTTCAGTGCCAACAACTGAGATGAATACGCCCCAAGCGAACAAAATGGCGTTTGATAGATCAAAGCCGCTGTGTGTGCTCCATCTGTAATGGCACTCTGCGCAGCCGTCCATACGCTAGGGTCACAACCGCCAGTTTGCTCCTCCGTGATGGGTATATCTAGGCCGGTGCCAGCCTCGAAAATGCTGATAGGCTGGTCAGCGAGGAAGGGGAGAACCGAAATGTACTCCAACGACCCGCCGACATTGCTTTCTGCTTTGTACACCGTTGGATAAATCTCACTCTCTGCTGAGCCTACTGCTAGAACTTCTGGAGCCAAGCCAGGAGCTGATACTGCGTAAGGTCCAAGGTCGCCGTCGTTTCCAAGCGCAGCAATAATAGCTACGCCACTTTCCACGATACTTTGGGCCAGCGGAACATATGGCGATGCCTGTTCCCAGTACGAAATTTCACCAAGAGACATGGAAATAAGATCGACACCATCTTCCGCGGCTTGTTGCATAGCTGCCATGATGACGTCGTCACCAGAGTCACCTTCGCATCCAAATACCCTATACATACCAATGCTTGCTTCTGGAGCAACTCCAACAAGCCCAAAGCCTTGATGAGATGCGTCAGTCATTCCAATAATACCTTTGTCATGCGTTAGCTGTTATCTGATGTGGGCGAGTCAAGGGCTGGAGCCAACTTCTTACCAGTAACATGAGTGCCATGTCCTCCAGTCGCGCATGTAGCTAGAGGATCGCTATCTGGAACTGGAGTGTTGAATCCAGTATAGTTATCTCCAACGAAGTCGTAGCCGAAGGATACCTTGTAACCAGGCCCAAAGCCGCCACCGAGAGACGGGTGTAGATAGTCTACTCCGGTGTCAATGATACCGATCTTTACACCTTTGCCTTTGATTCCTTCATTATGTAGTTTGTCTACACCTGCCATCTTGAGTGGTCTGTTAACGTCCGAGCTGCCCGTAACATATGGGAGAGTACCATTGCTCAATGGGACTGGCGGAGCGGCCACGAATGGGTTTGGTCGTGGCACAAGCCGAACCGGCCAGACATTCTTGACGCCATTGATCTTTAATAGATCGGACTTATGAGACTTCGTACCATCCGTAAGAGTCAAAGATAAGCCGTAGAAAAATTTGGCATTGTTGAATTCTTTGCGGACTTGATACTTCACTTTCCCACCTAGCTTCTGAGAAAATTGGGCTGCAGCATTGGTGCTGGAGGGTTGTTCAAGCTCCACGATATAAGTATCTGGAATGTAAGTAACGTTTTGAGTTGTACTTTGACTCGACTCTACATATCCATCTCCCTTAAGTTGTGGTTTTGACACTACAGGGTCAAGTAAACCGAAGAGAAGGACACTCAGTATCGTAGCTTTGAATCGCATTTTTACGAGACAGCCGAGAGTAAGCTCTACCAAAATGTTTCATTGCAGAGCATGGAGCAGAATCGATGCTTAATATCTCTTTCCAATGCTTAACACTCCATGGAAATGTAGTCGCATAATATGCGGGGTTCATGCAAGAATATGATGATGGAAGAATACTGCTAGCAACTTGAATTGGCCTCAAATAGGAAGGTGATGGCATTTTGTGCCGCTAAATCGGCCCAATTGCCTATTCAAACCTGTTCAAAGCCTGTTCAAAGGTCAAGAAATACGAAGTGTGACATCGCGCTCCATATTTGCATCATGTGTTTACAGATCATTTAATATTGTTTTTTAACTATAACATATAATATGCGCCTGCTTATCGAAAACGGGAAACTGAGAAGTAATTTGCCTCCGATTGGCTATGAATATATTGTAATCAGTTCCCTTATAACAGATATGATGCGCCTATTTGATGTCATGGTTGGTTATGATAACAGTCAGATTGAGCGTTTTGATAACAACCTGAGCATATCGAAAGTGGAACATGATGGACTGACTTCTGGGGTTGGCATTAGCACAAGTCTAAATCTTTTAAGAAACTAGATTTATGGTATGAGGGTGTTAGTGAAATTTGTTTTTAATGTGAACTGCTTCACAATTCGCTGACGAAATGTGATGGGGTGCAAATGCTGAAAATCAGCGTTGGTTGAGAAGCCAAATAATTCCATTCTTCCAAAAGGTGAAATTTGAACTTGCGCTTCACACATTATAAGCTGCGTTATAGCCATTAAGCTATTAGTTAATGCTAAAAAAAAAAAAAAAAAAACTAGGCTCAGGCAGCGTAAGTGGGATTTTGTCGATCGCGATGACCTACTCGGCGGCGATTAAAATTGGTTGAACTACAAAACTCAGCTAGAAGCTAAGAGTTGTATATTCGACTCCGGATAGGAGTAATATTGCTCAAGCTGTTTAAGTGCGACATTCAGACAGCACTCATTCCTCCGAATATACTTCGTTCAATGGCGTGAGCGAGTAGTCTAGTCGGATCTAAGAAGCACCGAAGTCCGATTTCGTAGCTCCGTCAATTAGGATGTGGAGGGGGAGGGGCATTCGTCCTGTGTTCGATGGACAACTGAAAGCAAAGGAATTTGTCAAACTTGTAATACAAGCGGTAGATATTTTATTACACATTCCAGAATCTTCTCAAAATACGATACCCGAGCAGTGGCATCTGCAATATCCGGCGCTATCATAGCACTAACCAAAGCTCAGTCTTGGGACAGCCAGCTCAACATTGCAGTCGACTTCTTCTGCCGTGAAAGAAGTCAAATTTAAGAATGGCCAACTTGATAGAAATGAATCGTGAAGCGGCTTTGGATCATTGGAAGCGCTTCACTTATGTAGATGATCTTCCAGAAGACATTGACCCTTTTCGTAAGCTGCTACAAGAATATAGCAAAACACCTCCCGGGGAAGTTGATGAATTGCTTCTTAAGACGGTAAGTAGCGTTTTATTTCTCTATTTTATACTATAATAGCCCTTGAATGTCTCATTAACACGCTCTCGGCAGCGCAAGGAGCTCTGGGAAGTGGCCATGTACCCATGCATTGGCCGATGGAGTTTTCTCAACCTGCATAGCGTACAAGACCCTCATTTTGACACCGCAGTTGAGCGATTAATGCATTCAGCCGGTTCAGAAGCTGAATTAGGCTACTCGGACGCGCTCCTTGATATTGGATGCTGTATTGGCCAATTATTACGAAAGCTGGTGCATGGCGGAGTCGAACCGACGCGTCTGTTCGGTACGGATCTGCACCCTGAATTTATTTCGATTGGTGCAGAGCTATTCCATGACGAAGGATGTGGCTTGACTTTTGCAGCTGGCGACATTTTAAATCCTGAAGATGAAGCTCTGAAAGGTTTAGATGGTAAAATTACGCTTGTACATGCGGGGAATTTCTTCCATTTATTCACATGGGAGGATCAAGTCAAGATCGGGATGCGAATAATACGCTTTCTGCATCCAGGAACTATTGACGCAATAATCTTCGGCAGACAAATCGGGACTCACAAACCAAGGGAGAAACAGGGAAGAAGAAAGCTGTTCCTGCATAACGAGGAAAGTTTGCAGAAATTGTGGAATGAGATTGGGGCCAAAACGGGGACCCGGTGGCGTGTGCAGGTGAGTGTTAACGATAAGAGGACGGTAGACATTCCGGGATTCGGAGAAGAGGATAGATACATTCGTTTTGGCATTTATCAATTTCCAGTATCGAAGGGAGGGGTGACTCTTTCCGAAGCTTGAAGAAAGGCAGTTTTATCACTCATTGAGAGGGAAGGATTTATGCAATTGACCGTCGACGATGTGTTCCAATGGCTCTTTTTAAGGCACTAAAATTCAGTTCTACAGATAGTGTCGAATGAATTTGATAGATAAACCGAAAAAAATGAAAATTCGTTCACTAGAGCTAGGATGGAACACCCTTAGTTCAACAACAGCTCGTTTTTGGTGCTGATAGCTGAAGTGTGCTCAGCTTTAGCCAAAGCGTGCAGTATATATGGCTACTGATCGTTCTACGCCGAGAGAGCTGCTTTAACTGGGAACAGGGTCACCCAGCTGCCGGCAGTAAGATAAAGTTTAATTTGGAGTATATTAATGAGCATAGCAGTGCTTTTTTCTGCATGTCGTTCCTGATTTAGGAGAGGGAGGGTGCTGTATGTAATGCCGTCCGGGGCAAGTTGCCACGGAACTTTACAATATCCTCAAGCCATTGGTGGATGCGATTGAACTTTTAAACAGCTTGGTTAGCGCTCGGAGCAGTTTGGCTAGCGTTCGGAGTAGTTTGGTAAGCGCTCGGAGTAGATCGATCACTCTCATCCGCTGCACGCCCTTTGATTTTGGTGGGCGCGCATAGGGCGTTCCATGACATGAGCAATCTGGAGGTAGTTGATCCACTTAGTGATGGTGATGCGTAGCCACTAAATAGTCAAGTTGTCCGTTTTTAGCCGCTATGAACAGAAACAGACATTGACTCAAAACTATTTATCTGTCCTTCATGCTCATATGGATTTTGTTGAAGTTGCAGTACAAACCGACCCGGACTGCAGTCAAATATAACCACCAATCTCTCAACGGAATTTTCGACATAATTCGAGCAATCATGAAGACAGTCGGGATAATTGGCGGCAGCACTGATTTAGCCACGGTAGAATACTACAAGCTGATAAACGCGCACATTCGCGCAAAGCTGGGGGGCTTTCACACTGGTGAAATTATCATTAATTCCATGAATTTTGAGCGCAGCGCTCATTTTGTGAATAATGAGCTTTGGGAGGAAGGAGGAGAATATTTGCATGGAAAAGCACTGAGCTTAGAGAGGGCTGGAGCTGATTTCATCATTTGCGTTTCAAATACCTGGCACCGAGTTTCCGAGGCGTTCATGAAAGACATCAAGATTCCCCTCTATCACATTGCTGATCCAACAGCTCAGTCTATTCTGGATAAAAATTTACAAACTGTCGCCTTGTTGGGTACCAAAGCTACCATGTCGTCGACTTACTTGCCCAACGAATTCTCCAGCCGCTTCGGAATAAATATCATCGTACCAACGGAAGAAGAGCAGAATTACGTGGACGATGTGATCTTTAATGAACTCGCCAAATGTCAATTTACTGAGAAATCTAGACAAGGCTACCTCAGTATTGTCGATAAATTGGTCTCTCGAGGAGCACAAGGTGTTATTTTGGGCTGTACAGAGATTCCATTACTCATTGAACAAAAAGATCGACCAAACGTTCCGATGTTCAATACTTTGGAACTACATGCTCGAGCTGCAGCAGAAAAAGCATTATCAGATTAGCACAAAATATTGCATTCAAAATTCAGTCGCCGCTGCTTCGATGGCTGATAAATTGGGATAGCTCTTTCAGGAACGCCTCAAATGGAATTATAGCGTGTGAATTATGTGAACCCTGAAGAGCCGGGTGATGAATATTGCTGTAAATAATTGAGGCGCCGATAATTGAGGCGCCGAGACGTTAGTTCTCTAAACAAAATGTTTAGGCGCAAAGAAAGGATTTCCTCTGAGGTGGTAGATGTGAGCTTATTAGACCTTCTCTTCATGATTAGAATCACCTTGTTTCTTGAATTCTTCGAAGCCTCCTGTTTCCTTCACATGAGCCACCTTCTGCTCAAACGTGCTCACAGCACTCGCGCTGTGCCATGCGGGAATACCTCCCTCAAAAGCACATCAATTTCTTCGAGCGACTTCTTCACCGTTTCAGGATACATGAAATAGACGTGGAACACCATAGCAATGCAGAAGTCCCGAAAATCATGTACGTTTTCCACTGAATATTTGTGAATTCTGGAGGGACAAAAAATGCTAAAGCCAGGTCGAAACTGTTATACATATGTTAGTAGAGTGCTATTTATGGATGCTGTAGTTAATTGTAGACTTCAATTGGTGACCACATACGCCCATTTTCCTGCAGCTGCCAGACCAACGCCCTTGGCACGATATTTTAGTGGGAAGACTTCTCCGCAGTAAATCCACGCTCCGGAGCCCATGGAACTCCTAAATAAAGGATTAGTTAATGTATACATAACGAGACATGTGAGTTGACAAGCATCCTGCCTTACCATCTATACCATGTAGCTGTACCTATTTTTAAGCAATGGGAAAAAATTATGACTTACAAACTCCAACAAAGATGTAGCAAAGCGCAATAACCGCTTCGGCTGGAGCACCGCCGATCCGCCACTTCAATATATCATTGCCTATAGGACTGATTAGTGGGGATATTTAGAAGAGGGAAATAGCTCTGCGCCCACCATCTACGCTATCCACATGATGCCCATAAACAGCCATAACAGCACCGACAGTAAAGTGGATTGACACCACAAATTATCGTGCTAACAATAAGCAGCCATCGGCGGCCCATGCGATCGATAACAAAGAGGACCCCCCCGGTAGTGACAAGGAAAATGACGTATTGGATGATAGAAGATGCGAGAGCAGCATTTCCCGACTTCCTCGTCAGTTAATGGTATGTTTGTGTAAAACGGTGTTACGTGCAACACTCACCATGCCAGCCATATTGAAGATGTAAACAAGATAATAGAGCATAACGTTACCACCAAGAAGCTGCTGCCAGACCTGGGCACTGACACCGATGAGTGTACGTTTCCACATCTTGGGGGCGAATAAGCCCAACTAGCTGATTTCCTTTGACTCAGCAGCAATTCGTGCTGCTTCCCTAACTTCCACAAGCTCGACAAGAACCACAATGTTGTCTCGATCGCCTTTAGCGCGCAGGTGAGCAAGGACACTGTGGTATTCTTCCCAGCGATCTCTGGAGGCAAGCCGCCTCGGGGATTCCGGGAAGAAGAAGAGGGAAGCAAACAGGACCGCTCCGGGCACGGCTTGTAGACTCTACGCAATTCGAAATGCTGCCGGCTGATGGATGGAAACAAGAGCAGCCATAAGGAATAAGGTACATTATAAGGATGCCTAATCGTTCTTTCAGCCTCTTATCCATGGAGGGTCATTATGCGCATATAACTAGTTCTTATCCCAGTCAATAGACCATTGTTGAATACCAACAATCCGGCCACGAGTACGAGAAGGTGCCAGTTCAGAGAGATAGACGATGCATTGAGAACTAGTTACGCCAATAGCTAGTCCACTGACAGCACGGCCCACTACGAGATGGGCAACGTTCTGAGCAGAGCATTGCAGCATGGCACCGATAATCCAATCCACGGAGGCAATTTGGATGGCTAGCCGACGCCCCAGAAGATCAGCGAGTGATTCAGCTAGAAGAGAAGCGACAAAAGATCTAGCAGACATAGACGCCGTAATGCCACCTTGCTGGGCTGAGTCTGGGTGATTGAAATATTCAAGATATTGGTCAGAGCCTATCCAGATACTCATGGAGCTGATCTCGAAGCCGAAGATCATGCCACCAATGGTGCCAAACGCGGCAAGAACTGCAACGAGGTCACATCAGCTAATATTCTTGACTATATAACCCTCATAAAAAGTTAATGGGTGGCACCTAGAAGGATTGTGCCTACCGTATATATTCCAAATGCGATTCATATTCATCCCACTCAATTGTGCCCTCTGATGCTCTGAGTTGTCCGGATTAACAGCCCAAAGATTTTTAAGTAAAAGCTCAAGATGCCTGTGACCTTAAAGTAGTCTTTATAGAGTCATAAGCAATGGGTAGACAACAAGACGGCAAATGTAATGGTGGAGTCTTGATTGGCACCGACATAGAAGCGCACGTATGGGCATTAAGAATTGGCTTCTGAAGTATAGGTAGAATCGTGCCTAAAGAAACCTAAGATTTGCGAGACACTAGGGGAAATTGAAGCCTTAATGGCTTGCCCCATCTCCATATCTCACATCAATAAGAAGGACGGTGAAGGTCTTCCTTGGCTGCACCCAGAGATCGTCATCTAAGGCGGCTAAGCTGGGAATAGCGAGCGTTTGCAGTATAATGCACCATCTTCGTCATCAAAAGACCTGAAAAAAGGTTTGATGGTTAAGTCAGGAAGATTAGGCAATCCCAGGTGGATTGGTTATAGGTAAATTGGATGTTGTATTTTGTAGGTGAGGAGGAAAAAAAAAAGAGCTGTAGGCACCTGAGTGACCCGTATGGACAGAAGGGCGCTTGAGCGATGGCCGAAATGCTCTTGAATTAAGAAAAGAAATCTCTCCAATAGACCGTTATTGTTTCAGTTGATGGCGATATCATCTAAAACAAGGAAGGGATGTTTAATCGCCTGATCGAGCTGCAAAATGTGTCTTCCCAGAGGATATGGGTTCATAAATCTGGTCTAATAGATCACGCATACGGAATACCGATACACTAAATACTAACCCCATATTTTATTTAAACACTCCTGAACGTCTGTCGTTTGAACATAAGACTCGTTACTATTAGTCGCACTTACTAGCCGTATAGCCGTCAAGGAGTGCCGTCAAACAGCAATTGAAACGTCAATTTGTGAAGAGCCGATCATCGGTTACAGATATAGCGAGCCCGAGCAGAATTCTCCGCCGCCCCCACATTAGCTCAAAGGGCAGCTTCTCGACAAAATTACGATCTTAAATTGAAGTCATTGGCATGTATTTATATCATCTTTCTGGGTTCTCAGCTGCATAAGCTTGGTGATGCCTTTTATATTCTGAAATCAGCTTGTTATGCAAGTGGTCGTTACAGTATAAGGCTCGTAATGAAACGCTGCTTGTGAGAAAAGAGTCGAAACGAACCTCCAGAACTATATGCTGTTGCATAGAACAGAGACATAGGATAGAGTCTTGGTATTAACAGCATTAAACGCCGTTTCTAGTTATAACCGAGTAGCTGGGAGTATAAATAGCGATATTGTTGATTTAGAAAATATTGGATAAGATATGACGCCAACTTGTTAAATCAGAAAGAAGAATGGCGAAGCTAAAAAGAAGAGATGGCTATTTCCTCGTTCTATTGATTCAGCCATTTTCGGAGCGTAGTTACGGGCTTGAGCATAAAGAAAGAAAAGATTCATTGTATGTCTATAATTTCGTGCAGCCGCTGGTAGATCAATACATAGTTAAATTACAAATCTTCATGTGAGTTCCAAGCTACCTGCAACGACTCTATGCCTTGAGAGGTCGCCAGCGTCGTATCCCGTTCAATTCGTTGAAGCATTCGAACTAGTTCAACTTGCTGTTCTGGCTTCTTTAAACTTTGGCCACCTGTGCATTCAATTTAAGCTCCAGCAAATTGAGGTACAGAGTAAGGGTGCCAGCGCTTACAGATAACTAGTGGTTGTACAGCGTTGACAAGAGCGCCAGGATACCTATCACCGAGGGCCTTCGTCATACCACATAATTGGATTGTGTGCTTTAGTATTTCGCCCTTTCTATGGCGTTAGCAGAATAATCGGATCGACTCAAACAAATTGGTATAGTCTAAAACCACTTACTTCAATAGCTCTTACAAATTGTAAGAATCCTATACCGTTCGGACGATGCGGATTATGAAGCGCGAGAAGCACCTTTATCAGATGATAAAATTGCATCGCAACGACTGAAGATGTCAGCTCAAAAGAACGCCTTTAATGATAATTATATAACTTACTATGCCAACTACAAAGGTACAATATTTCTGGAAATCCTTCGCCGTCTTCTATGACATACACTGGATCAAATGACTCCGGCAGCGAATCTTTCCAAGTGTCTGCTTCATTTTGCAGCTCATGCCAGATGCTCTCGTCGCCATCGTGACTCCCGGGATGCCGAGAAAAGCAATAGTCTATTACTTCAGCTGTCAACATAGTCATCTTCTCTGTTTTCACGTAATCGGTATCTCCTCCCCACGCAATGTCGACCTTCCAATTGCGAGGGCCAATAGTCGTTGGTTTACCTGTTGCGAGAGCAACCATAATCTCTTCTCGAAAATATGTCCAAAACGCGGTTCTTTTAAGTGCTCGGTAGCCAATGTTCCTTCGATTGTGCGTAAATAAGGAAGAGCATCCCCGCAAATGCCGTTGATGATCCGTTTCATAGCTCATCATCTCGTACATTCGGAGGACGACAGTGGATATTGGTAGCACGTTGTCAAGAGTAGTAGAAGGATCAGCTAATGCCGGTATAAGACCTTGGACGCAAAGATCATGGTAATGAACAGCACAAAACTCATCGCAAGATCCATCTAGTCGATTGAGATGGCATGCTGAAAACGCAAGAACGGCGTGGAGTAAGATAGGACAGCTCATGGCAAGATAAGGAACAAAAGTCTCAAATTGATGTTGTGGATCATTCACATCAAGCTGCAACACTGATCAGCCCACGAACGAAGGTATAACAATGAAGTGTATGTACATACCCAGCAAGCCAAGTTATTAATATAGTGATGAAGTAGGCGAGCTATCAGTGGATCTCCGACTGGTTCAGTCGGACCTTGTGTATATATAGCCGATCCAGAAGTTCGTCTGAGGATAAGTGATTTCACTGGATCAATAGTTTCCATGCTGGTACCGCTAGCGATTGAGTGAGGAGACGCAAAATTAGCTGCATCCCGGGATAGTCTAGGAGTCAACATTGGGACTACATCGTCTCTGCTTGTATCTTGTAAAGGTATATTGGGAGACTGTCCTACTTTGTAATTTAGCGATTAAAGATACGCGAGATAACCATTTGTTGACTAACCGAGGCATATATTAATACTCGTTGAGCTGTCGGCTTGTAAAGACGTGGGTGCAATCTCAAGCTGTTCTTCGTCTTCGCCGGTACTAAAATCAACAGAATGAATAAAAGTGACTGCCTTCAATGATTAAAACTGGTTTATATATATCAAGAAAGAGAAATGATCAGGTATGCGCACTTTCTGATGGCGTGTCTAGCCAGACATGATCTGCTGAAAACTGGAATAGCCCAATACCATCCTCGCGCTGAACAGAATCGTCGACAGCTTCATATTCACAATCACGGCGACCAATATCGCAGTGACGACATTGAGGCTTTCTCTCATCGCCTTCATCGCATTAGCAGTTGTGGTATACCTTAGTAGTCTAATGTTCAACTAACACTTCATATGACGCTTCCGACATGTGATGCTTCCATCACCGACCTGTATTAGTATCGTAAATAATTAAGCAATACATTCTCACTTAGCTTACCAGCCTTAAGGAGATATTATTAGATACATGCATATACGAATGATGTGAAGGGGGGCTCTCACCAGTCCTGACCCGCCTATGAACCTCTTGCGCTGGCGCCATGATTGCGACACGCCAGCCACGCTCAACATCAAAATGCTCTCATAACTCTGGTATTTGTAACTATACATGAGCAGCTGCACGTTAAAAGATGAGGAATTACCAGTAAACTGTTTGAAGCAAGAAAAGGTGAAGATGAATTGCGGGGGAGCTGGTATGAAAGCTAAGTTTAGTCCACGTGATCCAATAGTCGGACTATAAAGTCTCGCTCCGATGGAAGAAGACTGCCTTCCAATGCAGTAGATTTGCACGTTACTCCGGTATGACATCTTAGGGCCGTATTTATGTGCCACTTGGCGAGTATGAGGTGGCCACTGGCCAGAAAATATTTGACTTGAAACATAAATCAACATTATTAGCATTAAAAACTAGCTGGAGATACTGATATTCACTCGTTGTTTGTAGTAATTTCGTATAAATCATCAAGGTTTCATTCAGTTGCCATACTCAAGCATGGCTTCCATCATCTTGAGCATTGGTAATAGTACCGTCATGCGCCACACTGATGTTCTTCTTTGCAAGGCTTGCTTTAACGGGGTTCTTTGCCAGAAACAAGTCCTCAATTTCTTCCAAGCTCCAGCCTCTTGTCTCGACAAAAAAGAAATAAATGACAACAATACCAAATGCGTCCCAAAAGACGTAAAGGAGATAGTATTTCCAACCGGAATTGGCGATGGCAATCGGTGGGACGTATGTGTTCATGACCTTGACAGCATTGTTCATGAACGCTAAATAGGCCATACCTTTTGCTCGAGAATTAAATGCGAGAACCTCAACAGGATAGAGTGATTGCATAGGAGTCTGTGGTAAAATAGAGCCAATTAGCGACATCTTAAAACAATTAGAGAATCTGTTTGGCATACCCAAGCGAAGGCGAAAACAATTAAGAAAATATAGAGAAAAGCGATGCCGGTTCCGCCAACAGCGGGTCTCCCTGCTTGCAAAGCAGTGCATGCTGTAATAATGGCGATGGAAATAGACATTCCAGCGCTAGAAAACATGAGAAGCTTGCGACGGCCAAACTTATGCACGACACTAAGCCCGCAGAGTGCCGCAGCCGCCATAACCGGGGTTTGGATTGCATTCAATAGTAGTTGGGTAGATACATTTGTGATGCCCACTGTCTTTACTGCATTGTAAAAGTTAGAATGGTAACATGTTTAGCGGAAACTAAACCATATTGAAGATCTTACCCATCAAAGGAAAATAGTAGCTCGTCGGCGGCAAATCGAGTTCCCCGAACCAGGCAATGCATGTAACGAGAAAGGTACGATACCGCGCTGCTCTGGTGTTAAATAATGATCTGAAATCCCACCATCGTTTATCAGAACCGTTAAGTTCAATGACTTCAATCATTTCTTGTAGCTCAAGATTCGCCACCAGGGCATCTGGGTCTCCATCTCCATGATACTTGATGAGCACATCTTTGGCTTCGGCTACCCGGCCTTGGCCCACATACCTATTGTTCTTAGCATGTTTTAGACAATACAGAAAACGGACACGGTAGTGTACATACCATCGTGGACTTTCAGGAATAAACCAGATAGCGCATAAAATGATAATGGATGGGAGACCCTGTATTGCGAGAGGGAGCCTCCAAGGGTAAGAGAGCGTTGTTTTGGCATGATTCAGCCCAAACTCCAGCCAAGTTGATATTATAGTACCCAAGAAAAAGCAAGCTTGATAGCCTCCTGTAAGCTGAGCACGATATTTTGGATAAGACATTTCGACAACATAACTGGGGCCAGCTGTTTGAACAAGTACAGCGCCCATGCCTAGGATGAAGCGACCTCCCATGAGCATAGAGAGACTTTTACCAGCAGTCTGGAGAATAGCACCAACTATGCAAATGACGGATCCAATAGCCATGCCTACCCGACGGCCGTATGTGTCCGAACAAGGGCCAGCGAAAAAAGAGCCTGCTATATTTCCGATGACGTAGAGAGCCGCGACGAGTCCTTGATTCTTGGTAGTGATTCCAAAATATTTAGTAAATTGTGGAATGGCTGATAAACCTCCTAAATGAATGTTAAGATCCGGATTCAACGCATTTATTAGTCGCACGGTTAACATACCAAAAGTATTAGAGTCGAATCCATTTGTGGCTGAGCACAAATAACCGACGAAGATGCATCCATATAGCTTCAAGAAGCTCTTCCGAAACACATGAGGATTCTCCCTGAGCAGTGCCGCCTGCATGCGCGACTCCGTCATGCAGTTTTGTGTGGTGACTTTGATAGGGTCCTCATCATGGACGATTTCATGATGGTCTATCACTTTTGGGCCATCCATTATCAAAGAATGAAACCTAAGTAAGACCTCCTAATACATTAAATTAAGGTGAGATTTGGCATTTGATCTGCCGTCTCCATGAGGAGGGGCCATGTAATTATATGCAAGTTCCACATATTACTACTAGCCTCCCAAAAGCACAGATACTCCACAAGTTAGCACGACTTCCCCAGAAACTACTGCCGCGAGATACAGATCATTTCCCCAGAAGTTCAGCGTCTTAGATCCCCTTCTCCGCACCTTACTTAAAACATATCATCTATAGGCAATAATTCAATAGAGTATTGGAAGAAGCTTCGGAAGTATCCAATTCGGAAGATAGCCGATAGGACTGTAGGCACCTCGCTATTTTGGATTCGGAAAATGACCCCTCTCGCTCGTTCCCCATTCACCTGTCGTGATTGCCGATCAGGTGATCGGCTAAGTGATCATTTAGATAGATTTTAAGCGCAAATGTCCATTCTCACCTGAGCTCAATACTTGATCAGTCCATACCGAAATGGTATCCGCTTGTAACAAGTAGATAGTTTATGAATCATCAATAGATGAGAGACATCATCTATCAAATGAATAATATGGATTAATAGCTATCTCCGTTTTCTTTTGGTTCTGCTTGCAAAGTATTAAAAGACATATATTTATCCATTCCGGTTATCAATAATGCTTACGTGTTATAGCAAGCACCTAAATTTAAAATTTTCCAAATATACATGACTATATTCTTTCTTCTCGTACACTTTCCACGATGGGCCATCCTATCAAATCTCTATTGAGTTTTCATGATGTAGATACTGTAAAGTCTAACCGCATAAGAGTATTGATAAAAATAAAGAAAAAATGTGTTTCAATATTATTCGTAAGACTTTTTTTTTTAACCAATTCTTCTGCTTCGAATCGAGCAAAGTCTTTTGTCTATGGAAGAGCACTAGAGGTGGCATCTTTACATATAGGTACACAAATGAATAGCAGACACGTTCCCACCTAGTATAAATCTACTTTACCTCCACCTAAACACATGCTCTCAATAATAGCCAGGTCATTCAATGCTTCCTCTGGACCCGACCGTTTCTCTGACTTTCCAATCTTAATAGCGTCTAAAAAGGCCTTGATTTCAAGTTCCACGCCTTTACTATTTACTGTCTCAGATCTACTCTCCCCAGAAACAAGGTCAAGAGTTAACACAAAGCCATCAGGACCATCAGTTAGGAAGAAGCTTCCCTGACTTCCGATAATTGTGAGCTCTGTAGCACGTCGCGTTGAAGCAAATGACATTGAAATAGTACCAGTTCCTCCGCCGCTGAGGAGGATCCCCGAATTAAGAGTATCAAGTGGTGGCAAGTGAGGTGCAACTTGACGGGCGAACCCCTGCGTCTCGACGACCTCCTGGCCCGAAATGTAGCGGAGCATGGCTGTCTGGTGCACTCCGCCATCAAGCAAAAACCCTCCTTGATATTGCGGCACTTTTCTCCACGGAGTTTCGTACCATTTCCCAGTTGGGGGCTGATTGCGCCATATTTTAAGATGCGCTTGAGTAATATCACCGATTGCGTTTTCTTCGACAATCCATTTTCGACCAAGCTCAAACTCGTGCATAAATCGAAATTGTTCAGCAATGCTAAAAATAAGCCCTTTATTTGCGTATAGCTTGTTGTAGTCTTCAATTAGCTCGCGGGCAGTTTTTACATCTTTTGCGATCGGCTTTTCACACAGTACGTGTTTGCCGGCAGCTAAACAGCGCCTGACAATCGATGGTTGTACAAGAATCGGCAGAACAATAATTACTGCATGAATATCACTGCGCTTCAGAAGATCATCAAGCGTATGCCCAGAATTATCTTCCGAGTACAGGTCAATATCAGTGACTCCGAGTTTTGTTGCTTCCGCTACAAGGGAAGAGGCGGTAGATGTAGAACGAGAATAGACCGCTTTGATGCTCGCTTTGTTTGAGACAAGCGCAGGTAGATGTTCTAATGAGAGGGGTCAGCATCGAAATTTGCTGGCCATTACATGGAAGCTACCTTCAGTGGCAAAAATACCAGCTCCTAAAATTGCAATACCAGCCATTGGGCAAACTGGGTTGAGAAGCTTGTTTAATTTTCACAGAGTCAATGCGAGCTTTTTCGCTTGGGAAGTGAAACTGATTTACAAGATGTAATGCGGACACCAGCCCAGCGGGGAAAGGTATATATATTGCGCTAGAACCAGCAGACGCTTGAGGGGTTTCAGAAACGTTGGCTAAGTTTATTGGTTTATTGTATTGTGTACATCTTTGGCTTACCCGCATGACAATGATGTGCCATCGGCTATTATCAAATTTGGTTTACCCGAGTTTTACTGCCCAATCCCATCTCCTCCATCAGGTGATCTTAGCCGGCCGGCGCTTGAGCACCGGAACAAAACTATTTGCAGATTATTTCCAAGTGCAGATAACTAAGGATGCCAATATTACCCAAGGTTAATTTGGTAGGGGGCGGAGAAGACAGCAGCATAGCGTAGCTAGTGAAGCTTAAAATGAACGGAAGCGCATATTGCAGCTACCAAGATAGAGACGAGACGCCATTAGAGTCGCGTTCGTAGCCACACGTATATCGCTTTTCTGTTAGGTTGGGAATGTAAATTCGATCAGCTGAAGAAAACCGTCGGCCGGTATTCGCGCTATTTAGTTCAATTCTAACTAAAGATTCTCTATGAATGTGTCTTGATCAAAAGAGTCTTATGAGACATATGACTAAATTGCCCAGATTCGGATCATAGTGAAAGCTATCATATGTCTCATAAGACTCTTTTGATCAAGACACATTCATAGAGAATCTTTAGTTAGAATTGAAAATAAAAGCGTGACTGTTTTACATTCTCTAGCGGTGGGAATAACTGGAATTTTTAGCTAGTATTTAAAATATGGAATACTGCATTCATGATGCCGAAACTCTGACAAGTTAAAATGAAGCATCTCAGTCGGCTCTTTACAGTGCTGTGGCAGGGAGGGGGCCTGATTATTAAACATCAGGCGTTGTAAATTTTTCCATCTTCATCACAAGTTGCTAGTCCATGATCAGCTATGGCTTGATTAATAATTGAGACCAGTAGAGCCATGAGGATTTAAATTCTTGACGTAATACTCCGTACTCCATACGGAGTACAGAGCTCTACGTTCAGTGGGGAGGTATTATTTCTTATTAAGCATCTCAATACTCCGTAAAGCCAGGCCAACTAATTCCTCCATTGCCACTCTAGGTAATAGTACCCTCGCTCGTGGCTCAATTTGCCACGCTATTCCAATTACGGACAGTAGTACCCTTGTAAATTCAGAATACCAAACAAAACTTATGCCCATAGAATAGTAATATGTAGACAGTAGAATCAGGTATATATTAGACATGCGTCCACTTTCAAATTAGAAGACGAAATTAATCCTTGAATGACCCTACCCGCAACGGCTCTCTTGTTCATTTTTCCATCAATTCATTTTTTCTCCATACACTTGTTGGCCAAAGTCTCTACTGAGATTTTCAATCCAGATCTTATATAATACTTTGAAAGTATTTTTGCTCTATCCAACGCCCCAATTGCTTCATACTTCTAAATTATCTCTACCTAAGCAATAGCCACAGCTGAAATTCGTCGGCAGCAGAGGAAAAAATGGGTCCGGTGCGATCTAATATACTTGATACAATTGGAGATACCTCCATCTTACAGCTTAATAATGTGGTTCCCTCCAATGGGGTCCGCATCCTTTTGAAAATTGAAAGCAGCAACCCAACAGGCAGCATGAAAGATCGCATGGCGCTTGCGATGATTACGGCTGCTGAAGATGACGGACGTCTGAAACCAGGCGGTGCTGTTGTTGAGTACACTGGAGGTAGCACTGGGGTGTCACTAGCTTTGGTATGCTCTGTGAAGAAGCACCCACTTCATATAGTGACATCAGATGCCTTTTCGAAAGAAAAGCTGAACCATATGAGGCTTCTTGGCGCTACATTGACAATTATACCCAGCGACAATGGCAAGCAAACTGAGAAGTTAACAAAAGACATGATTCGTGAGGCACATGCCCTAGCTGCGAGAACGGGAGCTTATGTAACGGCTCAATTTGATAATAAAGATCAGCTTCCTGCTTATACAAAGCTGGCTGATGAGATTTACGAACAGACAGAGGGTCGAATCGACGTCTTCGTGCAGAGTATTGGATCAGCAGCTTGTCTCCGAGGTATATCAGAACGTCTGCGTCAGCATGACAATCGAATCCGCTTTGTCGCCGTCGAGCCCGCAGAATCTGCAGTTTTATCCGGTGGCCCGTCAGGGTCTCATAATATTGATGGTATAGGAGCTGGGTATGTTGTACCATTATGGCAAGATGGAATTGCGAATGAATTCCAAGGTGTCTCGACGGCAGATGCGAGAGCAATGGCTTTTCGATTGGCACATGAAGAAGGCCTGTTTTGTGGTCTTTCAACCGGGGCAAATGTGGCCGCGGCATTGCGTGTAGCAGAAAACCTAAAGCCTGGATCTACGGTTGTAACTATAATGTGCGATTCTGGTATGAAGTACATGACGGGCTTTTCCCAACATTTAGAATCTCTTTAGGAATATTATACTTGGATTTTACTTCAATAGTAGCTTGGAATATATTGTACGCTACGACTTAGCTTTTCTCTTGTGAAAAGAATCACGGTTTGGCTAGGCACCTTCTTCAGTGCTTCTTCTCATCCTCTTTATACAGGTATATACTATCTTACTGTTTATTTTCAAGTTTTTATTTCAATATTCATATCGATCTTTATTATTTCTTTTCTTGACAATTTTGTTATCTATATTACTTGTCCTATCAATATAGCGTAGGTAGTACTATTTCCACACCTACATATCCGTAACGACACTTCATATTGTTTTTTATCAAGGTAGAAATACTTTTCGTCCATTATTCAGGCTTATTTTCTTATTAGTTCACAAATGTTGATCCCTAGTACCATCTTCTATGCGATCCTAACCCCGACTTTACCCAATCAAGATATTGCAAGGACAAGTCACAGGGACTATCAAGCCGGTAGATGGCTATGACGACATCGGTGGCAACTTTGCCGTTGATATTGGCATGGCGAAAACGCAACTTGCACAGATTGCTCGAGGATATCAGCCAATCGACTTCAGTGATAGCGAGGCTGTAAAGCTATTCCAGAGAGATGTAGATGCGTGGTGGGCAAATGTAGTAGCTGATGGCGATAAGCTTGAGTATGTACGTGCTCCTGAGTATTCAGGTCCATTGAAGCTATATAAGTAAAGAGATAGCCCTATTTATGACTGAGTAAATATGTTACTTCACAAAAAGGCTAATGATTCGAATAATTTAAATGAACCGCACACCGATATCCCAGTCTTGTTCCTTGAAGCAATCGAAGCATCATTCATTGACTTACCATTAACTTAGCCTTGGAGCAGCTCTTTCAGATAATAATTGTGAGGTTTTTTTAGGAAGATTTAAAATTAATGGATCACTTTTTCGAAAGAAGGCTGATATGATGGACGATGGGGGATGTGCATCTCTGAGAAGACAATACAGCCTATCTGCACTCGCTAGCAAAATGTAGGATCAACTAATCCATACAATTAATTAGCTCAGCCTATCATAATTTCATTAAAAGAAATTTGTATAGTATGATAACGACGCTATTTCTCGCGTTATGTTTCTTCTCACATTATGTTTCCAGTAGAGAATCTTCAGCGTCTCCATCATATGCCATTAAAAGCTCAGATTACAAGTAAATCGCTAGTAATTCAAGAGAAAAAGCTCTTTCAAAGTACTTAAATCCCCTCAAATTTCTCCTGTCATGCAAAGCACAAGAATTGTCTTTAATCCTCGAGTATGTAATTACAGCTGCATCGCAACAAATTCGTTCATCGTGGCTGCATTGATGTCTCCAATCGTCTCTATAATCCGCATTAGCCATTTCCGTCATGGTATAAATTGGATCATCCATCGGAAATGGAGAATATAGTTTATGCCTATTGTTGAGTTAGAATGAATGCCTAATATAGTGTATTAGTATTATAGTGGCACAGCTTAGCGTATGTAACTGATTCCGACGGGTCTACTTCGTAATCAGGCATGGCAATATCGCATAACTAACAAGCCGCTTGATAGGTAGGAGTTAAGCTAATGAGTAATCGTAATTCTGCTACTGTATTTCATAAAAATCTACGAAGTACCCATACTTGTGTCCCCTAGCTATGCAGCCACGTCCCCCTCTCTGTTGCTCTCAAAGCGGATCGACCATTGGCAATTCCGTCGGATGACACCCGGATCCACACCGCCAATAACCATCATTCCCTCAAGATCACAGTAAAGGCAAGCAAAATAGTTAATACGCAGATACCAGCGCTACGAGCCATGTGCATACATATGAAAGTAGTGTACGAGTGCCGATATTCAGGCAGAATAAATACCTAGTATCGCTTTCGTCACATTGCATTTAGAGCTCCTGATGCAGGAAACCCCCGCAGAAAGATCGAACAATAAAACCTGCTTTCTCCCATCTTGAAATGATCAGCAGTAAAATTTCCTGGTCCAAGATCGTATTTAATTACTTCATTTGTAGAGAAGGAAGATCTAATAAAATCAGCATTCTTGAAATAGGCTAAATCGAGTAATTGCACTCTAGCTGGAAATTATACATCGTATCCCCAGATTGTAAACCATCTCGAAGAATTTATTATTAAAGAAGGAATGGTGCAGCAATACAAAGCATCCAGTAGACTTTTGAGCTGCATATTTTCGTTCTTATTTAGTTCTTCTCTTAAATCACCATGAAGATTCTCTTCTTGTCACACTTACTAGAGTTCTCTCTATTCCCTCGAGTCTACTCTCTCTTTCCAAATAACGAGATACCCTTCCCTGACTGCACTAAAGCTCCACTGAACCAGAATGGGAACTGTAATACGAGCCTTAGTCCAGAGGTTAGAGCTGCGGCGCTGGTTGCAGAGCTCACGTTAGATGAGAAGGCCGCTAATTTAGTCAACAATGCACCTGGAGTTGAGCGACTTGGTCTTCCGCCATACGAATGGTGGAATGAGGCTCTACATGGGCTTTCTGGAGTTTCACCAGGCCAAGGAATCAATAGTACATTCACTCAAGATGTTTTGTTCAACTCATCAACGCAATTTCCATCTCCCATTGTTCTTGGAGCAGCATTCTATGATCAACTCATACATGATATTGCAACAGTTATCAGCACGGAAGCACGAGCATTCAGCAATCATTTGAAAGCTGGCTTGGACTACTGGGCTCCCAATATCAACCCTTATAGAGATCCTCGATGGGGTCGTGGACAAGAAGCACCGGGAGAAGGCTCTTATCATGTTGCCCAGTATGCTTATAATTATGCTGTGGGAATGCAGGGTGGCGTTGGCCCATCAAGCCCTAAGGTTGTCTTAGCTTGCAAACACTTTACTAGCTACGACATCGAAGATTCTAATAGAGTAGTTCGTGGGTTCTTATAACGCCATTATTAGCACCCGAGATTTGGCCGAATACTATCTCCCTGGCTTTCGAGCATGCTTCCGCGATGCAAAAGCAGGAGCGGTAATGTGCAGTTACAATGCAGTGAACGGACACCCGTCGTGTGCCATTTACTATATGTTGGAAACTATTTTACGCGACCACTGGGGTTGGAACAGCTCAAGTCATTGGGTCACCGGAGATTGTGGCGCGTAGATGGCGTCTTCAGCCAGCACCACGTCGGCCAATCTGCCGTCCGAGGGGTAGCATTTGCACTAGCTAATGGCACTGACATGGGTTGCGGCACAGCATATTCTTCAAATATAGCAGAGGCTGTCCAAAACAATTATACTTCGAACGCTCAGCTTGATCAAGCTCTCGGTCGGCTTTACAGCTCCCTTGTCGTCTTGGGCTACTTCGATCCTCCTGAAGGCCAACAATATCGAACGTTATCAGCTTCCGATATAAATTCTCCAACTGCACAGAAGCTTGCTTACACTGCCCTCGTTGAGGGTATTACTCTTTTGAAGAATGATGATGACATCCTGCCCATCTACCCAGCGGGCCAAACCGTATTATTTGTCGGCCCATGGGCCAACAATGCTTCCGTGTCAATGTTTGGCAATTATAACGGAGTAGCCCCTTATAAGACCATTCCTGTCCCAACTGCGAATACTTCTTCTTATAACTGGAATATGACATATTCGCAAGGGTTACAACACGTTCTCTCAAACGACACGTCACAGTTTGCCGCTGCGGTCAGCGCCGCCCAGGAAGCTGATGTAGTAGTATACATTGGTGGAATCGATGAACAAGTCGAGGCGGAAGCTCACGACCGGGTTTTCCATTGATTGGCCGGGGGCCCAATTAGACCTCATCCAACAATTGGCCACGGTGAAGCCTGTGGTCGTTGTACAAGTTGGCGGCGGTCAGGTGGACGATTCTTCTCTTTTACAAAATAGCAACGTCAAGGGCCTACTCTGGATGGGATATCCCGGACAAGCATTCGGACCAGGGCTCATTGATATACTCAGCGGTTTTTTTGCGCCAGCTGGGCGATTACCTGTGACCCAATACCCTGCAGATTATGTGAATAAGGTCCCGATGACAGACCAATCTTTGCGGCCAAGCTCATCTAATCCTGGTAGAACATATTGGTGGTATAACAGCTCAGTTATACCATTTGGTACAGGTCTACACTACACTGAATTCAACGTCACATGGGCAACAGGAGGTAGTGGTAAAGAAGTATATAACATAACCAATCTAACCAATGCAGCGGAGCCAAAAGACTTGGCCCAATTCGATACTCTTCAGATCAACGTGGAGAATGTGGGTTCGGCAGCATCGGATTATGTTGCGCTTCTCTTCTTAAAGAGTTCAGATTCAGGGCCCCAGCCATATCCCCTAAGACTTTGGTATCATATGCTCGCGGGCACAACATTCAGCCCGGTGCTATGGCGACACTCGACTTGCACGTCAATCTTGGACAGGTTGCGCGGAATGATGCCGGCGGAAATCTTGTGCTATATCCTGGCTCATACACACTGGAAGTTGATGTAAAAAGTGTTCAAGGGCCGACAGCAGGGCAAATCCAAGGGTCAGAAGCCATTTTAGACAATTCCCCCAGCCATAGTAGCGCACTAATAATACACTTCCATCGCTGCTTAAAAAAAAACATTCTAAGCTATATTATCACGTATCTTTGAAACTCAATGCCTATGTATTGTTTTAATTGTGTCTGCGCGAGAAACAGCGTCGTTTCCCAGATACAACTTCATTCTTCAGTTGAACGCGACCGTGAGCCGCGTAGAGCGCGCTGCCGGTCGTGACAAGCTGGTCGTGCCAAGCAATTGGCACGCCGTGCAGCATAGCCATGGGTGAATGGTGAGCACTGATTATATTCTGACTCTCTATGAGTAAACACCTGCCCTTGTTTTTGTGGAAATGTTGTTGGGATTTTCTCTTTTTCTTCTTTTCTTTGTCCATTCCGCTCGTCTTTCGGCATTGTGCACGAGGTACGAGGCGCGAAGCATGATTTGAGCTGAGGCGGAGTTACACTTCCAGGTAGATTAATGGTCGTCGCCGTGCCTAGACCTAAGGCTACTAGTACGCTTCGGCTCGAGCTCTAAGCCCTTGATCATAATGCAAGTAAATGCGAGTCCGCATTGTTACACAAGAGGTATTCATTTCATGACTTGATTACTTATTTGGGAAGGTTTGCTGTATTAAGCATTATATACCCAGTTTTGGGGTTACGCGAACAGTTTACACGAAGGGAGTAGGTTAAAGGAATATATTTACTCTCTATGGATTCAACCGAACCGATATTACATTTTTTTTTCTTTAAAATCCCCGCCAAAAAATAAAAAATACACCACAGGCGTGGGTATGAAGAATAAAGGTAATCGTCAGATCCAGGCAGCTGCTGTCATTTTGCTAGAGGGTTCATGTGCCTGCAATTCGGCGAGTACTAGTTTCAAACCTCGGAAACGAATCCCATCCGTCATCAGCCTAGCGCACATCGATAAGGCAGATCAGAATTTAACTTTCAAAATCCGTTGTCTTTATTTGTTAGTAGGATCGGTTGGTGCAATGATTGGCTACTGGTCTGCAGCTTACCAGGACGCCAACATTTGGCAGTCAGTAATACCCCATAAGCCAACATGGAATCCGAATTTAGCGTCCTCGCTGCTCGTTGGTGCCACGTCGTGATATCGCAAAGCCGCTATTTCCGCTCTTGCAATGCTTTAGCCCTCCCACTAAGCTTAGAAAATCTGGCCCAGCACTAGCAGCCGTTGCTTCGCTATTTCCATATTGCTGACCAACCATCCAAGAATTAAGTCTGTCACTTTCGATACACATATGAATAATGAAGGCGCCAAGTCGCTCATTGCGGTCAGCACCAACATCGGCGGCTGTGTTTTGTGTAAAACCGTAGGATTGCTGCTAAATTTGCTCCTTGAAGGATGAAGCAGAGCGCTAAGCAGAGCGCGAGGCCGAAAAGAAATAAAATGAAGTATCGCCGCGCTTGTAATCATGATTACAGATATGTTCTACGAATTACCTCGGCATGGCATCGCAGCCCACTGTGTGGACCTGCGTCATGTTGGGAACAGGTTATCCCAGATACAAGCATGGAGCATCTAAACTTCTTCAACAGTTCCTTGGCCACGTTTTATAAAAGCTCCCGGGCTGCTAATATTAGCTCAAACTATGGTGTACTAGTAGTAGTAGCACTGCTAGCAGTAGAATTGGCCGATCGTCAGGTACGAGACAGCGCCTAACGAACCGAACCGTGGCAAGCGGGAGACAGAAAAAAAGGGACAGGAAAACGAAAATACACACACGTTCATTTCATACGAGCAGATTTGTAGAGGGTTTATCACTACTCTGTTATGTGGATTATCTATTTCTGTGTGTGGATTATTCCTAAATTCCCTCTTTTTTTGGCCCCCTACTTGAATGGCTTGTCGTTTCATCAGCAATGCTCAGCCTCACGCCAGGATGGGGCGTATACTACATGCATCAAGGGCGAAGCTCACCGCCGATTAATGCATAGAGAAATTTTTGAAAGCTACCCCTGCAGCTGATGGCTAGGTCAGGCTGAAATGAGCCTTAAGGGACAAGCGAACAAGGGACGGGTAATCGGTTATATTTCGTAGTGAAGAGTGGAGGCAGCAAGCGTGTGCCGAGAAAAAAGAGTAAGATTTGTCACATCACCCTAGATTTTCTGTCACCCAATCTGTTCCGAGATATTTCCAGATACGACCTTCAGGCATTAACGCAGATGTACGAAGTACGGAGTGTTACTTCTATGAAGTGCATGATTTGAAATTGTGAGTAATCAAAGCGTAGCAGCTATAGACGGTTATTAATGTTGGTGGCCCTTTATTCAGCCACTGAGCGCGATGACATTCATTCTAGCCGCTCCATTAGCTGAGATTTTATATCCATGTCTGGTCCCGAGAGTCGGCACGCATGAACTGCGAATAGTTGCACTATGCTGCCTATAAATAATGTTTGCAGCAAAGATTAAAATTAGCGAAGAAGAGACTGCTAAAAGGTTACGGTGTGGGTTTTCAACAAACACGAACAATTCGTGTGAGTACGAGAAGGTCATAAGATTCGGTTTAGCGCTTGGGTTTTGGCCTATCAGATACCCTAGGCATAAGCGGCCTTGAGCCTCTAGTGCCAAGAGCCCAGGGAGCCTAGATTGGCGCAGTGTCCGATGGATTCTTATCCCTGACAAGAACGAACTATTGATAGTATTACGGAGTAGTAAGCTGCGTTTTGGTAGCAGTAATGCCACGAAGGAACTAGACCGTGACCTGGGGCACAACAAATTATGACCAAAAGAGGAAGATGGAGACGCAGCTAGACCATGATATTGTATCTAAATATATAATCATGTTTCCGCTACTCCCTATATATCTAGCGGATTTCCCATGCATGAGGCTCCATGTCCCCCCCAGAATTGCAGAAATACTGGGATAACACCAGCCCTAAAAGCTATCTATTATTGTTTCCTATATTCAAAAGCTACTGTATTCCAGTTTCCATTATTCGCCATGGTGAAGGTAAGGCGTTGGACTTTTGGAACCTCAAACATGTATCATACTGAGCAGTTTTCAGTTTTTTGCTGCTTCATTTCTTGCGAGCGCGGCCCTCGCGGTCGCTCTCCCTTCATCCCTATCTTCTTTGGCTAGCCTTTCTCTTCCTGCTTCCGACAGCGTTAAGATTGCAAGCCGCTCAATGGGAGGAAGTGTTACCGATAAAGCTGTTGCCCGATATGACAATAGCAATGTCCAAGACGGCGTAGGCAATGGAACCGACGCCTACACTCTCTATCTTGGTAACGGAACTACCCTTGCGGGGTGGCCTTCTAAAGATAGCTGGGTATCATTTGAGGATATGTAAGTTTTTTGCATTGAGGTATCTGGAACGAAGACTTATGACAATTAGGTTCAACAATTACAAACTTCAAATGTTTGTTGCCTGCCAAAATCTGAATTGGCGTCTCCCTAATAATGAGATAGGTGAAGTGGTGCGTTGTTAATCAGCATTTTTTCCTTCGTAGTTCCATCTCTAACTATTATAACACGCAGGAGGCTATCTATGATGGTATTCAGACGGCCGCCAATACTACCGGCGTCGATCATCGTCTTATCTTAGCTATAATAATGCAAGAATCGCATGGTTGCGTACGTGTCAACACGACCGACCTGGGTGTTCGAAACCCTGGCCTTATGCAGAATCATAACGGTCATGGTTCGTGTAACGATAACAAGAAAATTCAGAAACCATGCCCTGCAGCAACAATCCATGAAATGATCAACGAAGGCACCGCTGGCACAACCTCCGGTGATGGTCTGGCCCACTGCATCAATCAGTCTGGTACGGGGGATGTTTCCGACTATTATCGTGCTGCTCGTATCTATAACTCCGGTTCAATCTCAGTCACTAATAATCTGCAAAGCAACATTGCTACTCATTGCTACGCCAGCGATGTTGCCAAGTGAGTTCATACTTGAACGTATATGAAGTGGGAGATCGCCACGGCTAACAAACAATTTAGCCGTCTCACCGGCTGGGTCTATGCAGTGTCGACATGTACCTGTGACACCGACCCCAAGAGCTGTGGTGTGGTAAAGGATTAATTATCCTTGTGTGCCAAACGTTTTACGCCAGGATGCATATAAAAGTTTTCGTCTTATCCATTTTTTGCGCGCAGTCAAGATCTGTAAATAGAAGCGCCGCACACGCTGTACATAGTATTATGATATCCCAATTATAGAATAGAATAATTTGTCTTTGAGTCTAAAGTTTGCGTGAATTAAGACGCTCTGTGTGATCAAGAGAAATGAGGGCGTATCGGTTCTAATGATAGCAAAAAAAAAAAAAAATCACACTATTAGTCGATGGAATAAGAATACCGACCAGTTAGCATCCATGAAGCTTTTGGCTAGAAGAGTGCTCAACCATAAGATTGATGGCGGTTTCATATCGTCATACAATCTATCTGGTCAAAGTACTACTCAGTGAAATAAAATTCATGGCGCCAAGTAGGCCAGCCTCTGATATAAAAGCCACGAATAACCATTTTAGCGTTGTCTGCTGGCAAATGGGAAAGTATCAGTATTAAGAACGGAATGGAGAGAGTAATCCATCATACTGTTGGATTTTTTTTTAATAACCCAGGAGTCAAATCCACGCATTTAAAGTTCTGGTAAGGAGTATTAGCAACGAGTCGGGAATAAGTTGCCGCTACTATCCCCACGTCGTAACGGGGTTTGCTAGTACTAGTAATCCATTCGTGTTCCCCATAACTGCACTTTGAGAAATCGGGAAAGCTGCAACTGATTGGATGACCTTGTCTCTGGCCTAAAGTTGGGCGGCGCGATTTCATACTCCTGAGCCTCTTAGCTTGATGGCATTTGATTTGGAGCCAGACAGATATCACGTCTTTTTTTCTTTATACACGTCATAGAATTGTTTTGAGTCCTTTACTTTTAGACAAGTATATGAGTTGAGAGGAAGAATGAGCTAGGTGAACGTGCGTATACTTTGACAGCAATCCTTATATATCTATATGCAATTCCAATTTCACATATGTTCTGTTTATACTGTTTGCTAGCGTTCCTCATTATCTGAGGAAATTTCGTAAGCGCCTTATCACTAAAACAAGAATTGCCAACTTACGAGAGCAAGATTGGCGCAAGCAATTTTTGCCCATTTTCGAGATGCCTATGCTTCGTACTAGTGCATACTTAGGCACCACGTACGAATTCGCTAACGCCTGAGCAAGCCCATTTACATATGCTTAGGAACGCCTGGCGCGGAGAGATGAATAAATACTCATAGATAGCTTGATACCGGCTGTCCATGATTTCCAAGTACGCAGCCAAGGGGTCTGCAAAAAAACCGGGACTTAGCAAACGATTGACACGCAGAAATGAATGGTACACACCCAAAAGTCACAATAAACTCTCGGTAGAGCTGTTCTTATTGCTTCAATGTATGCGCGTATTCATTTTGCGGTCTCTGTTTTTTTGTAAACCCCTTGGCAGCTATCTCACCCCGATTGAGAATTTTCTGTTTTTTGAGAGAACAAATGACACGAGCCCTTCGTCGCTTATTTCCGGGATAAGCCAAGCACACAATTTTCCTCGCTCCGGCCCGTGCACCTCTTAGCGTCGGCATTGATAGCTTCCAAATGTTCTCAAACGCGCCCTTGGCTCACCCTTGGGCCAATCACATCTAAGAGGGATGTTTATCTAGCCGGATGCCCTGGACGCCCCATATTTGTCGTTAACTAAGCACAAAGAACGGTAGATGATCTCACGTAGGGCGCGAAGATGTCTTTCTATTGTTTAGATACTTACGAATTACTCCGTATAATCCGAGTACTTGCATAGAGTACTATTACCCCATGGCTTCAATGAAGGGGAGAAGAACTGAATAATTTTAAAATTTGAGTCTATACGTAATTAAAACCTACACTCTCTTGCAGAGCACTTGGTGTAGGCAGACATTTTGCACCAGCGGTAGTTTCCAGCCAAAAAGTTAAATTGAGCAGCGTACTTCGTAGAGGGCATGAATCTTCCCATTTCCCTCCTCACACATACCAACTGTTAAGATAACGGGTCTTAAGTATAACAGCATCCACAAATCGTCCCGCAAACGGTACTTGAGTGTTCGTGCCATTAGAAGCGTGCTCCACCGACTAAGAAAATTTTACGTTTATGGAACATGACTCGAAGACTTCTAGAATTTTTCTCGCCGCCGTAGCATAGTTGACTAGCCACATTTATGTCGTACGTCGTCGTATTTTCGGCAGGTACCACTCACGATGGCATCTAAAAGTGCCTTTGCAAGATTCCCCAGTGTATCAGGGATACTGTGGATAGAATTAGTAGTAGTATCAAACTCAGCTATCTTGCATTGCGGGGGATCAACTGTCGTAGTAGTACGGAGTATATGTATTCGTGGATAGGGCATAACCAGACAGGGGGATTCGTATAACTGATTATGAACATCCGCCTAAATCCAGCGGCTTTTCGGCATATGGATGGGTCCTGGCTGAGGAACTTGCCGCTAGCTTTCCACACAGCCAGCTCGATTCTTTAAAACTCTCTCTCCGTCTCCCAGTTTTCCCTCCTGACCGGCCCGCCCTTCTTTTAGAGAGCAGAGCATTTGTCTTTTCTTTTTTCCTCTTGGGACTACACACTTGGTATTACTAAAGCAACGGTCGAAACTTTTCATCTTCAATATGGCTGATAGTATCAATGATGCGTATACTGAGGCCCACACCCACGATTCTGCAAAGGGCGACGCCGAAAAAATTTCAAGTCAGCAGGCTGGATCAAATCCTGTAGCTGATAATGAAATCTTCGGAGAAACAAGCGATGAACTGCAAAACAGTCGACTGAAACAGATTGCTGCAGACGGCAACGCGCATTTCCATCGGCTAGGCTGGAAACGCTTGGCCATTGTCACTATTGTCGAGGCCATTGCTCTGGGAGCTCTTAGTTTACCAGCAGCTTACCATACTCTTGGAATGTTTCCTGGTGTGTTCCTAACCATCACGCTTGGATTAGTCACGATTTTCACAAGTTATCTTGTGGGACAAGTCAAGTTAGCTTATCCCCAGGTCTCACATTATGCCGACGCTGGAACACTCTTGTTTGGGAGATTTGGATATGAATTATTTGGCGCTGCTATGGTTCTCGAACTTGTTATGTCTGTGGGCTCACACGCACTGACTGGAAGCATCGCTCTGGACACCCTTAATGGGAATCATGTCTGCTCCATAGTCTTTTCTGCTGTATCAGCGGTTGTCTTATTCATTCTTGCTATACCGCCCTCCTTCACTGAGGTAGCTGTGCTTGGTTATATCGATTTCGCATCAATTATCATTGCCATTGGAATCACCATCATCGCTACAGGCATCAAAGCCCAAGATTCTCCTGGTGGTCTTTCTAGCGTGGAGTGGTCAACCTGGCCACAAGAGGGAGTTACATTCTCTGAAGCTTTTGTGGCAGTAAGCAATATTATCTTTGCTTTCAGTTTTGCAATTGGCCAGTTTTCTTTCATGGACGAGATGCACACTCCAAATGATTACATGAAGTCGATCTGGGCTTCTGGCATCGCTCAGATTATTATCTATACTTTAACAGGGGCACTTTGCTATGCGTTCATCGGCCCTTCCATCCAGGCCCCTGCTTTGTTGTCTTCCGGTCCTCTTATCTCCAAGATTACTTTCGGCATTGCATTGCCTGTAATCTTTATCTCTGGGTCTATCAACTCAACAGTGGCTCTTCGCTATATACATGGACGTTTGTGGAAAAAGTCAATTATTCGATATATCAATACCCCCAGGGGCTGGATTGTCTGGATCTCGCAGGCTGCGGTCTTTACTATTATTGCATGGGTTATTGCGGAAGCGATTCCCATATTTTCCGACTTGCTTTCTCTCGTTTCAGCACTTTTTGTAACTGGATTTTCTTACTGGATTCCTGCTATCATGTGGTTTCAACTCCTTTGCAAAGGCAACTGGTTTTCACGAAAGAATATTCTCACCACTCTTGGAAGCATACTGGCTTTTATAATTGGAGTTGTAGCTTTGGTTGCTGGCACTTACGCCACGATTGCCGATATTGTAAGTAAAAGTATTAGTGCTTGATTCTTGTGGACTAGCTAACACTGTCGTAGATTCGAGAAACATCTAACGGAAGCACCAACCACCCATTTGCTTGCAGGTGATAGGTTGTTAGCTACGAATGTAATGTAAAATATTAGATACCGTTTATGGCTACATACGCTGTAGGCTGCTAAATTATGGTTCGGTATATAGACATTGATTGCAATAAGCTAAGAATAATTGTGCCGTAGTTTTAGGAAGGCTATGATTCATAGTTAAGTAAGGTTACACAATAGAGCAAATAAAGAATTCTTCGCTCAACCAGTGGTTCAATTGCATTTTGAAAAACTTTAACACCGTAGAATTAATCTAGATCGTATCACGTTTACTTCCAGAAGTATGAAAAGTGTGTCTAGGGCTCCTAAACTGCGTACGGGTATACAGATAAAATGAAAAAAAAAAAAAACCGCGCCTCGCCATACTATTCCGTTGGCAAGAGCGGAGTAATGCGTGACAGAAGTTTTCTTAGTAGTATTAATGTTTCTCATCATATCAAGAGAGTCTAGTTGTATTGATGACATTAAAGAGTATATTTGCTGAATTTACGCTCTAATAAACGATAGGAAACAAAAAGTGGTAAGCGGCAGTATCTTGCAATCGAGTATTGGCCATTTTGTGGAGAGCGTCATTGCTATGGCTGCGAAAATTAAATAAACTGTAGCAACAATGGCGAGGGCAACACTGAACCGCTCAGAGCAGAACGGCTCAGATAAACTTTTCTCCCTTCAAGAGTGTTCGGTCTGCCTTTACGTCTGTCCGGGCGTTGTTATTGCCAGTCACTGTAAGGGAGGAACAAAAAAAGAAAGAAAGAAAGAAACAAAGAAGAAAGAAAGAAACAAAGAAGAAAGAAAGAAAGAAAGAAAACGAAAAGATGACAATGGTTACCTAGATGTCGAGCTAACATGGTAAACAAAGTATTCTCGATCCCATGAATAAAATAACAGGCCTCAAGGCTAGAGTAGCCAGAGGACTCATAGATCTCCAGCAGTGGATTGGTCCAGTTGATATTTATCTTACAGCTGGAGTTCTACATGCCCTATATTATAGCGCCACCACACGTAATATTATAGCGCTATACACCCTATGCTATACTTCGTACTCTTCGTTATAGGTACCTAAGCAGGTGCTTATGTTAATCTAAAATTTATTGTAGGAAAATAACTAATTAAGTATTTATTTGTAATATTAAACCTTAAGGATCTGATAAATGCTTGTAACATTTATAAATACGTAAAACTCATAGTTGCCATTCCAACAATGGAACTGAAACCACTCTCAGGGAACTATTCTTGCGCCCGTTATGGGCCAACTAATCTGTAAGAAGTTCACTGACTCGCACCATTCCAACTGGGCCTGATGGATCAGGGAACACAGCGTTACTGGTATAGATCGGGGTAACCTATAATGCTAAATCTTTTGGTAAATGCTTGAACACTTGAGAAGTGGCCTTGTAGTCTTGTTTGTGGAAGATGCTTGCTATTCACCATATTACTATTGTTAGTATCTTGCGACGTCCCCTTTAATCACCATTATAGTTCTCAATATACTCAAATTGTTGTGTATCTGCGGTGCAGGTGAGAGCAATGTCATAGTTAATGGGCTTAAAAGCTCCAGGCCTCTGACTTGCTCGTTTAGTAACGATGTCTCCCCAATTGTCGCGCGAGTCTCGATAGGTTATTGCCAATATAAAGCGCTACAGCGCTGTAATTGGATATTACTAGAGATGGATATTGGAGGCTATATAAATTTACGGCTCCTTGCTGAATGTTGCACTTTAAAAAAATATTTTTAACCTTCATCGAACCTATCTGCTGGATGCAGCTTCGGCTTTGGATTAAAGCACTCGACAACTTGAACTTTTCTTAGATCTCTGGACTATCACAGACCCGTACATCTAGCAATCTAGCTGACTAGAAAACTTCACCCAGTTATCCAAAAATATCACAATTTGTCTGCACTCTGTCGTGCGGATGTGTTCGTAGCATGGGAACTTTCGTATAGCGCATTTCACTGCAGAGGAGCTAAAAAGGACCATTTAGCGTGGGGGGAAAAAAAGCGACTTGGTCAAACGCCGTTCTAAGGTCGCACTGTTTTGACTTTCTTTAGTGGGTGTTATGATGGTGGAGAAACTTTCCTCATGCTTTGATGCAGGCCGAGAACACGAGCCGGTGTAAGAATAATTGGCCGAATGAACTTCAATTCGATCATTACTCTTTCACGACAGTAACCCTTGAGTTTATTGTTGTTCAAGCTCCTTTGAGAATCCTTGAGAATAGCGACATCTCTTTTTCTGTCCCTATATATTTTCTAAGCACAAGAACTCTATTTACGCATTTGGCTGATCGCGCTAGTATCTACAAATACAAATCTTATCATAATCAAGTGTCCATATGGGCATCGTGGACCTGGAGCTAAAGAAGGCTTTTTTGCGGTTCTACACAAAGTAATTCTTGTTGGATGTATGCAGGGTCAAGGCATAGTAGCAACTGGGCTGAGAAAATGTTATGGAGCATTATGTGATGTTGGTGAGTCAATTGACGCTCCCTACGTAAATATGTTAGTCTTTAAAAAAAATCCCCGAGTATACTAATGTTATTGTATCCCAGTGTATTAATAGAAGTAGAGCTGCAATTCTAAGTTCTTAGTAATTGGTAGCGTCAGAAGCCAGAGGGGTAATCTTGGAGCATCGGATATGCCACTAATGGGGGGATGGCAATCAGTACCTCCGTCTTCTGTAGCTGCCGCTCCCATTTGTGTAGGCTAATGGACTTGCGCAAAAACTTGCTTTTCCGTAGGTAAATAGTAGAATCCTGGCTATGAGATGGTCCACAGGCACGCTACCTAAAGGTCATATTCCGCATGATAATAAAAGTCTACTGAAAACGTGGAAGGCTATATAAAATAGGATGGTATCGCATAACTATGAAAGGGGCTTATGAAAGAAAAGTCATTATAATGAAGATGTAGGTTGCATAGTTATTATACTACTTGTGATTTCGGTGTTGATGCATCGACTCATATAGTTGAGGCGCATATGTGACAATCTCAATTCAGTGAAACTGGTCTTTCATTCCGAGCCTTGGCAGTGCCAGGGCACTCATTTGGACTCCGTTAGTATCGGTAAAAGGACGTTGGAGTATAAAGATCTCTCTAGTCAATGCCTTGGCAGGTGGCACTTGCTAGCACTTAGGATTTCAATGTCAACACTCTGACCGGATATCTAGTACATGTATATAGGTATTCCATATCTACGTGTCCTTTTTATAAACGTCATAAGTTATATTATCTAACAAAGGGATTAACACCATATACTACTTTGAGCCAACGGTAAACTCCTCGTGCTCAGCCGCAATTTGAGTAAGGCTAGGCGTCTTCTTAAGAACGGTTTCTGTCGCTATATTCGTAGTGTTTTGTAAATCCAAATCATTGTCATCATCCCGATCGAGTACAAACTCTTCTTTGTCGATATGGCGGAACATGAGGTAAAATACGACAGTAAGAACCCCCCCCGCTATAGATGGCCCACCAAAATCCCAGGTTAAGTAAGGGTCCTTGATTACAGGTGAGCAAGCCAGGCCTATGATATATGCAATCGCAGTAGTAAATAAAGCTAGTGCAGACACTAGGCTCCTCATGTTCTTTGGGGCTCGAGAGTAAGCGATGGCATAAGCCGGAACATTAATGAACAACTCGGAGATTCCGCCAAGTGCATATGGAATTGCCATCCACTAGATAAAAAAGTTAGGACGTATTTCTTTGAGTATTGCATTCAGTAGTAAAGAAAGGAGGTGAAAAATCCATACCCAGATACTAATAGGAGCAACTAAAGATACGCCATCTGCATTAGTGCAGTCATTACTGGAACCAAATTTCCCGCATGGGCCTAACTTGTACGCATAGAAGTTGAGCACAGTATAACCGATGCCGCCTATTGTAGACAAGGCGAGACCAGTCGTCATGCGAGCAATAGGCCCATAATGAATGTTCTGGCGACGGAGTAAAGGGTAAATGCCATAATTGAGGATCGGAGCAAATACAATAATACTCAAAGTATTAAAATTATTAATAACGTCGTTGGGTACTCCGTCAGTTCTTAACATAGTCGATAAAAAGTTTGCAGCGCTGCCGGTACCATTATCGTTGAGATATTGAATCGGGAAGAAGCAAAAGATTCCCGCTGCTTGGAATGTGCGGCTGACATCATCAACGAACTGGTCGTTCCATCTAGTATGGATATTTAGCCCTCGAGCAGCAATGACGGATGGTTTAGCATGTTCCCAGAATCCATGTCTCCCTATGTTCCAGAAGCCACCATGGAATAAGCAGATGCGTACAACGCGGAATGCATTAACCAAATCGCTACCTCCAGGCGGACGGAGGACCAGGCGTTTTTTAATCCAAAACTGTACTTAGATCAGCTGTTGCCCATGTGCAGTCTGGATTGGGATAAAGGTTTCTAATATCTAGTCAAGTGATGTGATTGTGATTTTAGTAATTGGTAAGTAAAATTTGGCTTACCAGCAAAAGGGGAAGTGGGAGATATAAGAACAACGGCAGTATAAATGCCAGCCACCACCCTACGTATTTCTCCGCGTATGAAGTAGCTACCTGCATAAACCCGCCAATGTTAATCAATAGATAAAACCAGAGCATAACTCTCTCGCTGGACGCTTCAGGGTCAACAATAACCCTTTCACCGGTTTTCAGGGTTTTAACCTTGGGTACAGTGTCCGGAATCTGATCCAAAAGGAGCGGTGCTACATTTGGTTTGAACATCGCTGCAAAATGTCAGCGTGGTTTCAGAATGAGGAAGAAATTATATTACCGGTGCCAGTAGATAAGATATAAATCGAAAGAAAGTAGGGAACTTTGGCATTGCCGTTCTTAAGAAGGGAAGGAGCAGTTGCACCAACCATTAGAACATGAGCTATTCCAAAAACAAGAACGCCCCAGCAGATAAGTTTGAAACGTCCGGTATGGGCATCGGCAATATAGCCAAAGAGCAGAGGAAGGGCATAGGCCATCATGTTGAATGATTGATTCACAATATTCGCCTTGACTGTTCCTAGACCGAGAGCACCAGCCGTTTGCTGAGTACCTGGAGGCGGAGCCCCGTATCCGTTTCCACCCACAGGCAAGGGCCTATTAACAAAATTATTGATTAAGCCCGTGACACCATAGTAAGATGCTCGCTCAGAGAATTCGACAGCGCAGATGGCATAGGCCACGAGAGGGAACTCTCCGGGAACACGGCGAAGTGTTTTCTTTTCCCTCTCTGTGAGGTTATATCCATCTTCGTCTGTTGGATCTTGCGCAACTTGGGCATTGCTATTAGACGTTCCACTGTCATTGACAATCGAGTTGGATGTAGTATCTTGGTCAGCTGTTGAGCGTCAGCAGGTGCATAGTGAGTTGCTTAATAAATATGAATAGAATTACCCATTGTAATATCATACACGTATTGTATACATATAATGCTATATGTGTAGAATATGAGAAACGTCACAATGTGGGCGGCCATGACAAGGCTTCTTATACCTTGTCAAAGGGCTGATAATGATTGGGCTTTGAGCAATAAGATGTCGGTTGAATACGGACTGCCTGAGGCAGCGGTTGAGTCAGGGAACACGGAACAGCATGACAGCGGTTAGGACTGAAAGCCGCGGATGAAGCGCGGGATGGCGTCCACCCTGCGCCATCCGCCTTCCAGGAAGAAGCAACCACTCACGGGACTTTCTCATATTCTTGGAAGCCGGTAGCATTTTGGAGCTAGATATCCTTTGTGGGTCGTTTCTCCGCATGCCCAATAACTATGTGGAGAAACAGAGATGGGCCCAGCGTGGAGAAGGGATATTCTGACCAATAAGCTTCGTGCGTATAAATCTTACATTGAAACTCGGACGAAAGATTAGATAGACAGCTCACACCAACATTGCCACACATTCATTCTACTCTAGTGTGTGCCTAGCGTGCCGCCCAGTTCAATAGTGCACATACATTACGCGCGGAAAATATAATGGCTTTACTTGGGTTATTTTGAATATTGTATTACCATTCAGACGTGTATGCGTATATGTTTTGCTCGATGAATTGTGGCTGCCTAGGAATTATAGTAAGATGGCTGTTAATGGAGCATGCTCGGGGGAGTGGGAGTATCCACTAACGAAGCTTCTTCCCCGGATTGTACTCCGTATCTGCCATTAGATTAAACCATCCTTTCCGGGTCTGTCGTTAGCTGGGATTGTTTTTCTGGGGTACTTGATAGCTATGGTATCCCTGTTCTCTCAATATTGGGCAAGTGGAGCTGCCTACCTCTGCATCCAGCCCCTATTTCACTCAAATTAAGACGAATTCTTCGCATTTAATACCAAAGAGGACTAATAAACTCAACATTCTATAATTAATACATTGAAGAAAAAGAAGATATAGATAGATGGAGATTAATTTGGATATCTTCCTATCCAATCCGAGAGAGCGCTTTAAGCAAATCACTCGTTATACCCATGGCAGTAACTTCGCTACCAGCTCCAGTGCCCTGCACTATCAGCGGTCTATCGCCATATCTCTTTGTATAGATATTTACGATATTATCGCTCCCTTTAAGCCGCCCTATAGGGTGAACTATGTCAACCGATTTAAAGCCTACTTTAATCTGTTTAGATGCTATATCTATGCTGCCGATGAAGCGTAACACTTTTCCAGTTTTCTGAGCAGCAGTTTTCTGTTGTTCCATTTGATCATCAAATTCGGAAAGCCTCGTGAGAAATTCCTCGCTACTTACAACAGTTTCGAGTTCCTTCGGGATCAAGCTTTGGACAGAAAACGAAGAACCTAACTCAGCAGGGAGACCTACTAAGCGGGCAAGGATGGTCAACTTGCGGGCGAAATCGAGGCCGTTCAGATCATAACGAGGATCTGACTCCGTATAGCCCAGCTCTTTAGCTTTCCTAACCACGGTTGACCACTTGCTGCCAGTGCCAGACGTAGGAGAAAATGAATTGAGCAGGAAAGATATTGCCTCGCTGAGAACACCCTCGATTTTCGTAATCTCATCACCAGTCTCAATGAGATTTTTCAGTGTAGAAATGATAGGAAGACCTGCGCCAACTGAGGACTCATGATAGACCATGGCGCCCGTTGATGTAGCAGTGGCGAAAATATTTTGCCATAATGCATAACTTCCTGAAAGGGCTTTTTTATTTGTTGTTACAATACTAATGCCCTCTCTTAAAAACATTGGATATGTCTCGGCAACATCTTGTGCATTCGTATTGTCCACAAGTATGACCTTGGACGGCGCGGCAGCAAGGTAGGTAATAGTCTGTGTGATTGTTGGTGGCACCAAGCTGGCCGACTGGAGTGTTGTGAGAGCAGTATCCAAGTTGATTTCAGAATAGTTTTTGTGGTAAAGAGCCTTATCGATCATTGAAATGTAACAAAGGCTCACACGAGTGGCCATTTGATGCTTGAACAAGGATGTGAGCTGAGAGAGAAAGCATTTTCCCACGCTGTCAACGCCTATGGGATTTGTTCAGCGGTGGCATTACGAGAAAAGAGGATACTCCTGTGATGGCTAACTCACCCATAATGGCAATATAAACATGGGTGTTACTACTCGCACACATTGCACTTCACTCAAGCGGGCGATGGACGTGCCGCTACAAGCTTGATGAGGTGGTTGAATGAAGAGAGGCTGATAATGGACTTTGCTGTCTGCATACAGTTTCGGAACCAATGAACCAGAGCTAATGAATCATTCTACCGTTCCTAAAGAGTAGCTCTATGACTAATTAGATACAGATTGGAGGCCTAATGGGTTGTAGCATGATATCCGCTACGCGGGCGGCATATCCGAAGCCGATGCTTGCCCTGTGGGCGGCATACCCGCCGTGAGCTCGCCCGCCACCCTGGCTCGGACGTTGAGAACCACCGTATACTCCGAAAATGGTGACCAATCATTTATTTATCAAATGTATGCAGTATTTCAAGCATTATGCCGATGCTACACGGATTGTTGACTGAACGCGCTCATACATTCGCCGGCTATTAAAGGAAATAATTGTAAACCACATACCAACAAAGGGAGACTAACGAATAGATCGGTTAATTAGTTTACCGCCGTAGTAGACTTAGAGTATATTCGAAATATTAATGATAGGAGGGAAACCGGTTACATATAAATTTGTGTGTAAATATACATACAGAATTCTCAACACATCAATTTATACAACAAGGTCAATTGAATTTTCGCTGGTATATCTCGCCTGTCACGACAGGATGGCCCAACAAAACCAGCCACGGGTTTGTTTCACAGACGCTTCTTCAGGGTTAAAATCATCTATTGACGTTTCAAACAGCTGAATGATCCGTCTCTATTACACGAGGCTTCGTTGCTCGATGGAGAGTGGGTTCAGTCTAAATCAGACAAATGGTTTCATGTTGAAGGTGAGATTACCGCACGCTAAAGCCAGGTAACATTGACGTACTGAACCACTTCTCTTTAGACCCCGGATCAAAGAAAATCTGGGCATCTTGCCCAACGAACGAGCTTACAGATGTGGACAAATACGTTGAGTCGTCGCACAGCGCGTTCCAAAGCTATCGTCATGTGAATCCAAGAGAGCGCGCAAAGATTCTTCTCAAGTGGCATGAATTGATCACGGCTAGCCGAGAGGATATTGCCATGATTGTAGTCTACGAAACCGGCAAGCCAATTGCTGAGGCTTTAGGCGAAATTGACTATGCACTTGGGTTTGCTTGGTGGTTTGCTGGTGAAGCTGAACGAGTTCGTGGGTCGGTCGCCTTGCCGTCAGTCTCCAACCGTCGGACGATTGTAATTAAACAGCCAATCGGCGTGAGCGTTGCTCTTGTTCCTTGGAATTTTCCAGTTGCTATGATCATCCGCAAAGTCGCTGCCGCCTTGGCGGCAGGATGCTCCATGATTGTCAAACCTTCTCCAGAGACCCCTCTGAGTGTGATGGCACTGGCCGATCTTGCTCTTCGCGCTGGAGTGCCTCCTGGCGTTTTGAATATCATTACAACTGATAATGAAAACACGCCATTAGTGAGCGAGAGGCTCTGCAAACACCCACTAGTGCGCAAAGTGACCTTCACCGGCAGCACGGCAGTGGGCAGCATTGTAGCAAGACATTGCAGCGAGGGCCTCAAGAAGCTTACTATGGAATTAGGCGGTAACTGCCCCTTTCTTATCTTTGAGGACGCAGACCTGAAGCAGGCGGTAGCTGCGCTTATGATTCTAAAGTGGCGTACGGCCGGTCAAGCATGTACTCACGCGAATCGAGTCTATGTGCATAGGAGCATATTTGAGAAATTTGTAGAACTCATGTTGGAAGCGACGCGAAAAATCCGCGTTGGGCACGGAGCTGATCCAGATACAACTATGGGACCACTCACTACTCTTCGTGGTGTCGAGAAAATGCAAAAACATGTCGCAGATGCTGTTAGCAAGGGAGGTAAAGTTTTGTGTGGAGGAAAGCCACCCAAGCACCTTGACGGCTTCTTTTTCGAGCCGACCATTATATCGGACATGGCACCAGCAATGTTAACAACCCGAGAGGAGGTCTTTGGCCCACTACTAGCGCTGTATAAATTTGATACTGAAGATGAAGCTATCCAGATGGCGAACGACACATCTATGGGACTTGCTTCATATTTCTTTACAAAAGATGTTGACCGAACCTGGAGGTTGCTTGAGAGTCTTGAAGCTGGCATGATAGGGATGAATACTGGTAAGGATTTCTCACTTTTCTCCTATGGATTAATCTTACAATAGTCGCATGATTTCTGACATAACTGTTAGGGAACTCTTCAGCTGCTGAGTCCCCTTTTGGTGGCATTAAAGAGTCTGGCTATGGTAAAGAGGCTGGCAAGGATGTAGCTATTGAAGAGTATCTAATCGCAAAAACCGGTACGCTTACTGTGGAGCCACGGCAGCCAGGCCTTCAGCACTAGAGATGCCTTTCACTGTCAATGACAGGCCTGGGCTTAGATAACTAAGGTAGAAGGTCAGGGACTACTTGCAGGAACTAGGCCTAGATGCTAGCGTATATTGAATTATAGTAACTCTTTTGGGTCTCTTAATGGCATTTATGTGAGTGAGTGACTACACGTAAGAGTTCACTGAGTATTACTTAATAGAACGATGGTTATGCAGTACTCATTTCAAAAAATGTATTTTTGCGTTAATGCTAATGGACTAGTCTATGTTAAACCCAAAATAAAATTTGTAACTGGTCTTCTTTTCAACTTACGGCGAGGCTCCCGTGTTTACATGACTTTCAAAATATTGGAAAACTAACCCTTTGAACTCTTGTCAGGGGTTATCACGTAGGTTATCACGTACCATATACTATATGAAAGTTATGCTGGAACTTGTAGAGATGAGAGTATATATTGATTTCCATCATATACAGAGTAACAAGAATATGTAAATTCGTCGCTTTATAAAATTAAGAAAAACCTTTATCAAAGAGCTATAGCTAACCCGTCACTTCCAATTCCAGCTGATGGCAATGGGAGTCGAGCGTTTAAGCAGAGTGGAGTAAAGATATTGCTTTCTCGCTAGATAGGTGAGAAGCATCTGTCAAAACATCAGCCACAATTTTCACAACCTCCTCAGCACACCCGTACGAAATCTTATCTGTGAATGAGTCAGCAGCTGTGGTTGCATGAGTATTGAAATGCTTACATCCAGTGCCGCCATGTCCATAGTTATGCACAGTAAGTATCCCATCTACCCAACTTGCTCCTATGCGCGGGCCATCAAGACGTTCTGGTCTCAGGCCAACACCATGTAGAATAACATCAAGACCGGCAGCACCGTTCCCATTTCCAAGTTCAGGACAAGCGTTTACGGCTCGTTCCATAATACGCTTAGCCAAGTTAGGGTCAGGTTGAAAGTTCCAATTTCCTTTGTGGTGGGAGCCGCCAAGAATTGTCGCTCCTCCTTCTCCTTGATTAATGATATATAAAAGCTCGTCATCCCCATCCTCAGTTCCAGAAATAACTATTGTTCTAGACACTTTGTTCCTGACAAGCACAGTCTGTCCACTTACTGGGCTTACCGTCTTATCACCGAAACCATCAGGCCCTAACCCATTCAGACTACTTGCAGAGAGTCCTGTGCAGTTAACCACCAGCAAAGCTTGCTCTCCGGAAGAGTGCATATTCACAGCATCTTTTAGCGACCAAATAGTACCCCGTTTAATGTGAACGCCAGATTTAAGACACTGAGTGGCAAGGAAAGGAAGATAAATCTTCGGGTTGATAGACATTGACTTTAAGTTGAACGCAATCTCCATCTCTGTGGGTAATTCAGTATCTGAAACGATTTGACTCTGAAAGGAAGTCATCAGTACTCGACTAAATGAACCAAGTATTTTGAAACCTTACGCTTAAGATCGTTTTTGACCATGGCTTTCGCGATATCATCTTGGCGTGAGAGGCGATTGTTGTCGGACCAGAGTCCTTTTTTCTTTGGTATACAGTTGCATCTATTAACCCATCAATAAAGATTGTAACAGTTTCTCTGCAATTGGACTGACCTTGAAGTGAAACGCCAGACTCAGGAATATGGAGAAGTCGCTCGAATTCATGGTAAGTAACCTTTTCGAATGCGGCTGTTTTGGTGCCGACTTGTGCAACCCTGGGTTGATCAGCATAAAAACAAATTTGAAGCCCTTTTTCTTAGAACATACGGAATGAAGGTTGCGCCTGCCCATGGAGATGTATACTCAGGGCTAAAATCACCAGGTATGTGTTTTGCAACAACGGTAATGTTGTATTTCTTCTTTCTCGATAACAATAGTGCGGTTGTTAGGCCACTTACACCAGCCCTGCGAGAGCATCAGCATTGGTAGCTCCAGGAGCGAAGCATAAGCTATGCTTACCCAACTACAACGATTGGAATAGTTTCGTGTAACATTTTTTTTTTTTTGAATGTAGAAATTACAAGAAGGAGGGGGGAGCGAGTAACAATATCATTTATCCATATCGCATTTGATGCTAAGACAATCGTAGCGAAATTTTTCTGTGTAAAGGGTTTGTTCTGTTATAAACAATGTTGCGGAAGGGATATGTAAATCAAGGTAGTAAAAAGTACATAAAAGCACATAACGGATAACGGATGACGGATGACGGATGACAGATGACAGATGACGGATGACAGGGAGCAGAAAATATATGAGATGACGAATGACGGGGTAGCGGAAGACGGATAGCAGATGGCGTAATGTTTTAAGCAAGCGTAGTATTAGTGTAGTGTGCTTCTCCACAGCTACGGCGGAATGAGGTAGCAATATCAGGAACTTAATGTACTAAGTTTGTAATAACGGAGCATAAAGTTGTAAATTGAATACTAACCTGGCTTGGGGACCAAGAATATAACTGCTTAGCTACTGAACTTATACAAGAAGAATGCTTAGATTTATGTTCATAAATCAACAGTTTCCAATTTTACAGTTTTGTTTATTACATACTTACCTAACTTCACTATATATCCAGTGACAAGTTATTATCTAAGGGACCAAAATTGAATATAAGGTCATCTTGCCCATCCGGCGAAGAAGGTGGCCCGTCAAATGCTTGCAGGCTACTGTGCCCCCATATGTGGTGGCGGGATAGCGATCTCAAGCAGATTCTCAGCTTCTTCTTTTTAATCTCCTCGGGTTCTAAAGGAGTGATCATTATCATCCGAGCCTTGTCGATCAGACGCTGGTATACACCAGCTGTATCTAGTATCACATCTCCTTGTATCAAGCCAGGATCAGCTCCATTCCCGGCATCAGGTTCTTCAACAAGTATGGTCGAGTCCAGAGCCTCATCTCTGCCATCTTCCCAGTCAAATCCATGATAGTCATCTGGTGTGCTGTATGCCATACGATATAATTTTTGAAGCATCCCCAGTGTTTCTGCCCATGCAGATGCGACTTTCCATTGTGGGATCCAAGACTTAATGATCTGGACTATCGTGTCTGATTTCGATTTTGACTCTATTTGGAGATCAGAATCACTTATTTGCGTGTATTGCGCCCAGAGAAGAACACTAGAGGCTGTCATCAGAGCATTAGCAGAGAATATGGACTGGAGAGTAGCTTTGTCCTGGTCATTGCCATTAAATAAAGCCGTTGCCATCGTCGCTATTGAATTGGCATTGACCATGCATTTATTGACGATCTCTTCATCGTAGTGATCTAGAGAAAGGCCAGCACTATCGTACCTCTCTGGCCCAGCTCCAGTCTCATGATCAATACTGCTGATAACGTCTAGCGGTGAATCTAACTGAGGAAGATATTCTTGATGCATTACACACTGGGCATGATGTAGCATGAAATGTAGATTGACAAATGACTGAGCCTGGCCAATACTCCGAAATAGCTTATAGTTATGAGCTGACCATCGTGCAGTCGCTGGCAGACGATCGATGAAGGTGTCGATTGCTTGCTCTCTTTGGTGAAACTCGCTATATGGATCTGTTGGTTTTTTGGTGTACCATCTTCGCCCGCCGGCTGAGTGTAGTAAGGCCATATCGCCCCAGAGATGGACTGCATAAATAAAGAAGGGAGCAATTCCGAGCTGTGATAATTGACTCGGCTGGGGAACATCAGAAAGATATGGGCCAGAATATTCTTCATCGAAAGAGAAAACGTTCTCTGGACATGGCAACTGTACTCGAATTGCGAGTGCCATTATCATGTGCGGCCCTCCGCCACAGTAAGCTATAAGGCGGTCCATTAAGAAGCATGCCCAGAATGTTCTTCTTCGAATCTCTTTCAGTCTAGGGGAGAGACGCAGGCTATACTCCGAGCCTAATCGTAGATTGGCCATCCTAAGTTACTTCTTAGCAAAAAATAAATACCAATAGATTAGCTTCGCCGAGTTATTTTTCGATATTGTCCTTACCTAATAGCCGTGCCAACGTGCAGCCAACATTTTCTTATATTCGATGCAAGAAGTTCGCGCAGCCCTAGTACGAGATTGGCTTGAACTGTGTATACTGAACATAACAGTTATTGGTAGCAACTAGCAATTCGACAACTCAGCGTAAATAATTTACTCACCTGTTGGTTCATAAGAGAGATCACGAGCGTAGTTCGTAGCGAGCTGCGTATAGTGTTCTGATAGTTCGGAGGCTGATGCGAAACCAAAATCTGCTCTAGCTTCCGTTTCAGGAACGTATAATGCTGACAGAGCCATAATGGATGTTATAAGGAAAGGGGACCTTTCACGTAGCAACAAGACGTCCCAAGACGGCTTGTGGAACAAGGAGCATAATTCGACATCATGGTGGCGACTGAAAAAGATATCTATCAAACGATCAAGTAAGGGTGAATCAGGGAAGTTCAGAGCGTTACTAGCGGAATGGCAAGGTGATGCTGTAGGCCTTCGTCTTTTCTTTTGCGGCGAATCTAGGTCATCAATCTCAAGACGACCAACAGCGGCAGAGCCGTTTGGAACCGGCATCTTTTGCCACACACACATAGCTTTACGCTTCTTGCAGGTATGACATGTTGGTTTAATTCCATCGCACTTAATCTTTCTTCGGCGGCTACCGGATACGAACGGATGAGAATAAATCATACAAATCCCAATTAAGATCATACGTACCATCTATCACATGCTTGCGGTGTGCGAACTCGAATGCTCGGGTCTGCCATAATTGGGACTTCTGAGTGGAATTGCTCTGACCTCTTTGATCTTGAAGAAGTCGCCGTTTGAAATCATACGATAATAATGATGGCGGCTTCCCCGCTGTCATTTAACAACATTTTGCAGCATCAGAATGCGGGGTCTCGCAATGGTCTGTACCCTAATAAACCAGAGCTTGCCATACTTGGAGTAGCACGCTTTCGAGTCAGCAATTTTCTTAGTGTTAGCGGCGTCTGCCTTGTTCAAGCAGGCGACTGTGGAGGCATGGCAACTCGGCTTATCCGCACCGCTGGAGCAGATATATCCCCATATGGGTTCTTTTTTGTAAAAATACATCGTATAACAGGCATTGAGTTGCTTTTTGCAAAGATTACCGGAGAATTTTCTTTACCTCATTCTCTGGTTACCCTAAACTGCCTAGTACAGAGTGGTAAATATGTCACAGCATGATATTGCTAGTAATATCGACTGTGAGCAATCGAACATGGCAAATGCAACTGGTCCATTTCCAGCTCCTCAGTCAACCACTCCATTTTGGCGGACACAGCTGGATCCAATAGACGAACTTCGGACGACGGTGTCACTTCCAGGAGCTTGCGATGTTCTGATAATCGGCGCTGGCCTGTCTGGAGCTTCTACGGTCTACCATTTAGTAAAGGATGCCAAGTCAGACCCCGCCTCGGTGGTTGTCTTGGATGCCAGACAAGTATGCTCAGGGGCAACCGGCCGCAACGGTACGCTGCACCTTCTTTCGTGGATAGATGAGTTTCTTTCATTTGTCTAACTTTTAATATCTGAGAAGGCGGTCACGTCAAGCTTGCATGGCCCTGGATCACGTCGCTAGCGAGGGAATATGGTACAGAAAAAGCGGCGGAAGTTGCACAATTCCATTTATCCCAGATATATGCTATGAAAGAGACGATTGAGAAGGAGAAGATTGATTGCGATTTTGCCTTGCGCCGCTCTTATGATGTATATCTCAGCAAAACTGAGCCTGAATATGCTAATGTTATTTTGGATCATCAGCGGATGGCGGATGTTGCTATTAGTGAACATGTTGAGTTCATTGACAGTAAGTATGCAGAACAGGTAGGTTAGAGAGACCTTTCATGATGCACACTCTCAAGGCTTTCATCTTAGTCGCTCGTCTTTGATGTTTCACAATTATTCACTGCGTCATAGCTAATTATTTTGCCTAGCTTACTCGTACTAAGAATCCCAAAGCAGCTCTAAGTGTTCCTGCTTGTTCGCTGTGGCCATACAAACTTGGTGCTAGCCTTCTAAGTATAGCTGTTAAAAGGGGAGTTAATCTGCAGACGAACACTTGCGTAACATCTGTATCTGCAACACGATCTACCGACGGCTACTACACAGTCGAAACTTCGCGTGGCATAATAAAGGCCCGAAAAATCCTCTTTGCTAGCAATGGCTATACCGCGGGCATTCTACCTGAATACCGAGACAAGATCGTTCCATGGCGAGGCATTAATTCTAGGATCGTCGTTGGCGAATGCCAGATTCTTCCAAATCTCTCAAACACGTACAATCTTCACAATAGCCCAGGTACCGACGATTATATTAACCCGAGGCCAGACGGGAGCATTATTATCGGGGGGGCTAAGAAAACCTATTGGCACGATACAAAGCAATACTATAATAATGCAGATGATTCAACCTTGATTGAGCCGGCCAAGCACTATTTTGATGGGTATATGCAACGATACTTCCAAGATTACGCTGCTACTGGAGCGTATACGGATATGGTTTGGACTGGTAGTAAGTTGGCCTAATATGAATACTTCTTTTGGGGCCTACAGAATGCGCATCGCTAAATACAGTTGATATAGTAATGGGGTATACCCCCGACTCCTTGCCTCATATCGGTGCTATTCCAGGGCGGCTAGATCAATTCATCATGGCTGGGTTTAATGGTGGTGGAATGTTACACATATTTCTCAGTGGTAAAGGTATGGCACAGATGCTTCTCAACGACATCCAGTTTGAGGAAACGGGGATTCCGAGCATATTCAAGACAACACAAGAGCGGCTAAATAGTAAAAAGAAAGTCAAGGGATACTTTGATGCAGATGCATAGTTTATATCAAGATGTAGCTATATATTTCTGGTCATGACTAACTCTACTCCTAATAACAAAGAGTAACGTATACCACCACCGAGCGGCGCAAACCCCCGAGCGGCGCACTATACCTATAAGATTATATTACAGTGGGTATAGAATTTTTTAGTCGCTAAATTAAGAAATAAATCCCCTATAATTTTAAG